>SJXQ01012846.1:0-154855 GCA_006408695.1 Aepyceros melampus
GGTGGGGGGCGGGAGGGGGCAGGTGGGGGTAGGGATTGGGAGTTCATGTACACTCGTCGCTGATTAATGTCAATGTGTAGCAAAACGAATACAGTATTGTAAAGAAAAACAAACTAAAAAATAAAAATTAATTAAAGAAAAAAAAAAGAACATGCTGTTAATGTAGGAGATATAAGAGAAGTGCATTTGATCCCTGGGTTGGGCATGGCAACCCACTCTATTATTCTTCCCTGGAGAATCCCATGTACACAGGAGCCTAGTGGGCTACAGTTCATAGAGTCCCAAAGAATCGGAAGCGACTTATCACACACCCACAACTGAAGCGATTTAGCATGCATGAACATAGTGCTAATTATGTGTAAGTCATTGTTCTAAGAAATGTGTAAATAATCACATAGTCTAGTTTCAAAGAAAGTATTGAAGGTATTATTATTACACACATTTTACAGGGACTTCACTGGTGGCACAGATGGTACAGAATTCCCCTGCAATGCAGAACACTCAGGTTTGATCCCTGGGTCAGGAAGATCCCCTGGAGAAGGGAATGACAACCCACTACAGTATTCATGCCTAGAGAATTCCATGGATGAAGGAGCCTTTACAAATGAGTAAACTAAACATGAAGAGTTAAAGCAACTTGGCCAGAATCACCAGTTGGTAAGAGGTAGATATAGAACTCAAGCCCTGGAAGTTTGGCTACCAATATCATCCTATTCTGCGACTCATGAGTTATGACAAGAAATTTTCATCCTTGTAGACATCTCAGTGGTTGACTCCAAAGGACTGGTGGCAAAAACTCGGTATTTTCCTATGTGCCATTATAATGATTTTGCTCAAACAGGGATAACCTCTAATATTAGGTAACCACCACCATTGTTCAAAGTGAATTTGTATGTTATCTCATTTAATCTTCAGGCAATAGGCACAGGCATTTCTATTTGTATTTTGCAATTAGGAAACTAAGAATCAGAGAAGTCAAGTAACTTTCCCAAGGTCATACTGCAAACACTCATTCCAGTCTGCTGCTGCTGCTAAGTCACTTCAGTCGTATCCGACTCTGTGTGATCCCATAGACGGCAGCCCACCAGGCTTCCTTGCCTCTGGGATTCTCCAGGCAAGAACACTGAGTGGGTTGCCATTTCTTTCTCCAATGGATTCCAGTCTACTTGACTCCAAGTTTTCCTATCTACCACATACCACATTTTCTGAAAATTCTGTGCTATTGGATGATATGATTTGTGGCTTTCTTTAGGAAAGTAATGTATACTTTTTGTTTTTCCCTAAGACACTAATTGGAGCTTCCCTGGTGGCTCACTGGTAAAGGATCTGCCTGCCAATGCAGGAGGTGTGGGTTCGATCACTCGGTCAGGAAGATCCCCTGGAGTAGGAAATGGTAGCCACTCCAGTATCCTTGCCTGGAGAATTCCATAGACAGGGGAGACTGGCAGCCTACAGTCCATGGGATCACAAAGAGTCAGACACAATTGAATGATTGAGTGTGTGTGCGCACACACACACACACACACACACACACACACTTCATACTTGCCCATGATATCAGGTACTCAGGTACAGACTGACCACAGCTAGTCACTAAGAAGGGCAAAAACCTTTATATAGGACCACAGAAAAGAATGTTACTTAAGTATCCATGCTGCTGCTGCTAAGTCGCTTCAGTTGTGTCCAACTCTGTTCGACCCCATAGACCCCATAGCTGGCAGCCCATCAGGCTCCTCCATCCCTGGGATTCTCCAGGCAAGAACACTGGAGTGGGTTGCCATTTCCTTCTCCAATGCATGAAAGTGAAAAGTGAAAGTGAAGTCGCTCAGTCGTGTCCGACTCTTAGCGACCCCATGGACTGCAGCCCACCAGGCTCTTCCATCCATGGGAATTTCCAGGCAAGAGTACTGGAGTGGGGTGCCAGTGCCTTCTCCATAAGTATCCATACCTAAGTAATATATTTTCACATGTGAAGACTTTAATCAATCGAACAAATTAACATTTTCATCAGTCTAAATAAACATGACTTATTAAAAATCTTCAATAATTTGAGTCAAAACGATAACTCTTGCCTTTGTTCTTAAATGGACAAGAGTTTGGGTGGGCTCCTGGAGTTGGTGTTGGACAGGGAGGCCTGGTGTGCTGCAGCTCATGGGGTTGCAAAGAGTCAGACACGACTGAGTGACTGAACTGAATTGAACTTGTTCTTAAATTTTGAGACCCACCACTTTGAGGACCTACTGCCTCTGCTCAGGCTGATTATCTCTTGTTCTATGTGGTCTAAATGAAATGGGATTTCTGGGATGTAGAAGAAGGGAGATAAGTTCATGGACTCTACAGCCAGGTTGCCTGGTTGTAAATCCTGACTCAGCACTTAGTTGGGAAGCTATACAACCCTTCAGTGCCTCAGTTCCTATAACTTAAGATAATAATAGTGCACCCCTCAAAAGACTGTCATAAGACTTAAACACTTTATGTAATGAATAAAATCAAGCACTTTTTGCTACTATTTTAATTGTGATATCACAGTATTTTTACCTTGAAAAGTTAAAGTTTTAGTCAGTGGTGTCAAAGAGTCAGACACGACTAAGTGACTAACACACACACACATTCTTATAATGCTAGAACCTCGTCCAGTGTCTAGCTCATGTGACGAGAAGTGAAAGCATTAGTTGCTCAGTCATGTCTGACTCTTTGTAACCTGATGGACTGTGTCCCTCCAGGCTCCTCTGTCCATGGAATTCTCCAGGCAAGAATACTGGAGTGGGTAGCTATTCCCTTCTCAGGAGATCTTCCTGACCCAGGAATTGAATCCAAGTCTCCTGCATTCAGACAGGTTCTTTACCATCTTAGTCAATATTTCCTATCAATTTTGCTGTCACTTAGATGAACACTTAAAGTGAGAAACATTGAGTTTTTTGCAGGGATTGATTGTTACCTGTTGCATCAAAAAATCAGTAAACCTAAATACTTGTACACAACCACTATTGAGTATTTAATTTTAATGGGTGTCACATGCATAAGTTTCTACCAATCTAAATCAACCTTTATTGATTAAAAAAAGATAATTGCCACTTGTTTTTAATTTCAGTAAATTACTGTCTTAAAAATTAGTTGTCTTTTGTTTGAATGATTATCTAAAAAGGAAATCTAGATATGAATGAAATCTCTATGTGGGTTTAATCAACATTTGTTTCATGTTCCATATTCCTTTGTCAAGTATGGACTAATTTTATTTAACATTATTATAAGAAACTCACCTGCCTCTCACATTTTAGGATGTTTGGCCACTTGTTCCAGTTCAAAATAACATTCAAATGCCCCTGCTATATAAAATTCTTAAAGATTAGCATTTACTCAGTTGTAAGGATGTTAAGGCAGTCACTGTGTATGATGGGTTAAAAGGGGTAACTGAGACTCCCTTGGAGGTCCAGTGGTTAAGAATCCACCTGCCAATTCAGGGGACACGAGTTTGATCCCTGGTCCAGGTAGACCCTCCATGCTGTGGGGCAACTAAGCGCGTTAGCCACAATTACTGAGCGCATGCACCATAACTGTTAAAGCCCATGTTCCCAGAGCCTGTGCTCTGTAAGATGAGAAGCCACTTCAATGAGAAGCCCTAGCACCACAACTAAAGAAAGCCCTTGAGAAGCAACGAAGACCTAGCAGAGCCATAAATAAAGGGAGTAATCCCTGTCCCTCAGCTTTCTCTGTCCCTCAGCTTTACCCAGTAATATACCACTATGGGCTTCCCAGATAGAGCTAGTGGTAAGGAACCTGCCTGCCAATGCAGCAGATGTAGGAGACTTAGGTTTGATCCCTGAGTCAGGAAGATCCCCTGGAGAAGGAAATGGCAACCGACTCCAATATTCTTGCCTGGAGAATCCCATGGACAGAGGAGTTGGGCATGCCTGAAACAACTTAGCAGGCATGCACATACCATTATAGCATTCGCTGTAATTCATAATTAAGCATGATCATCCAAAACTCTCATGTATGTGGCAAAGTATCAGACCATCTATTTATGTATCAATCTATTGATCTATTGTTGTTCAGTCATTCAGTCGTCTTCCACTCTTTGTGACCTCATGGACTGCAGCACACCAGACTTTCCTGTCCTTCACCATCCCCAGAGCTTGTTCAAACTCATGCCCATAGTGTCGGTGATGCTATCCAACCATCTTGCCCTCTGTCATCCCCTTCTCCTCCTGCCTTCAATCTTTCTCAGCATTAGGGTCTTTTCTCATGAGTCGGCACTTCACATCAGTTCAGTTCAGTTCAGTTGCTCAGTAGTGTCCAACTCTTTGCAACCCTGTGAACTACAGCATGACAGGCTTCCCAGTCCATCACCAACTCCCAGAGTCTACGCAAACCCATGTTGATTGTGTCGGTGATGCCATCCAACCATCTCATCCTCTGTTGTCCCCTTCTCCTCCTGCCCTCAATCTTTCCCAGCATCAGGGTCTTTTTAAATAAGTCAGCTCTCTGCATCAGGTGGTCAAAGTATTGGAATTTCAGCTTCAACATCAGTCCCTCCAATGAACACCCAGGATTGATCTCCTTTAGGAAGGACTGATTGGATCTCCTTGCAGTCCAGGGACTCTCAAGAGTTTTCTCCAACACCACAGTTCAAAAGCATCAATTCTTTGATGCTCAGGTTTCTTTATACTCCAACTCTCACATCCATACATGACTACCAGAAAAACCATAGCCTTGACTAGACGAACTTTTGTTGGCAATGTCTGCGCTTTTCAATATGCTGTCTAGGTTG
Organism: Aepyceros melampus; assembly: GCA_006408695.1. NCBI lineage: Eukaryota > Metazoa > Chordata > Mammalia > Artiodactyla > Bovidae > Aepyceros > Aepyceros melampus. Next base: position 4,772 of record SJXQ01012846.1, read on the forward strand.
GTTATAACTTTACTTCCAAGGACTAAACATCTTTTAATTTCCTAGCTGCAATCACAATCCGCAGTGATTTTGGAGCCCAGCAAAAATAAAATCAGCCACTGTTTCCACTGTTTCCCCATCTATTTGCCATGAAGTGATGGGACCGGATGCCATGATGTTAGTTTTCTGAATGTTGAGCTTTCAGCCAACATTTTCACTGTCCTCTTTCACTTTTATCTGATCCCAGAGTCTACGCAAACCCATGTTGATTGTGTCGGTGATGCCATCCAACCATCTCATCCTCTGTTGTCCCCTTCTCCTCCTGCCCTCAATCTTTCCCAGCATCAGGGTCTTTTTAAATAAGTCAGCTCTCTGCATCAGGTGGTCAAAGTATTGGAATTTCAGCTTCAACATCAGTCCCTCCAATGAACACCCAGGATTGATCTCCTTTAGGAAGGACTGATTGGATCTCCTTGCAGTCCAGGGACTCTCAAGAGTTTTCTCCAACACCACAGTTAAAAAGCATCAATTCTTTGATGCTCAGGTTTCTTTATACTCCAACTCTCACATCCATACATGACTACCAGAAAAACCATAGCCTTGACTAGACGAACTTTTGTTGGCAATGTCTGCTTTTCAATATGCTGTCTAGGTTGGTTATAACTTTACTTCCAAGGACTAAACATCTTTTAATTTCCTAGCTGCAATCACAATCCGCAGTGATTTTGGAGCCCAGCAAAAATAAAATCAGCCACTGTTTCCACTGTTTCCCCATCTATTTGCCATGAAGTGATGGGACCGGATGCCATGATGTTAGTTTTCTGAATGTTGAGCTTTCAGCCAACATTTTCACTGTCCTCTTTCACTTTTATCTGGAGAAGGAAATAGCAATCCACTCCAGTTTTTTGCCTGGAAAATCCCATGGATGGAGGAGCCTGGTAGGCTACAGTTCATGTGGACACAAAGAGTCAGACACAACTGAGCAACTTCACTTTCACTTTCATCAAGAGGCTCTTTAGTTATTCACATTCTGGCATAATGGTGGTGTCATCTGCATATCTGAGGTTATTGCTATTTCTCCTGGCAATCTTGATCCAGCTTCTGCTTCCTCCAGCTCAGCGTTTCAGCTCATGATGTATTCTGCATGTAAGTTAAATAAGCAAGATGAAAATATACAGTCTTGAAGTACTCCTTTTCCTATTTGGAACCAGTCTGTTCCTCCATATCCAGTTCTAACTGTTGCTTCCTGACCTGCATACAGGTTTCTCAAGAGGAAGGTCAGGTGGTCTGGTATTCCCATCCCTTTCAGAATTTTCCACAGTTTATTGTGATCCACACAGTTAAAGGCTTTGGCATAGTCAATAAAGAAGAAATGGATGTTTTTTCTGGAACTCTCTTGCTTTTCAATGATCCAGCGGATGTTGGCAATTTGATCTCTGGTCGCTCTGCCTTTTCTAAAACCAGCTAGTACATCTGGAGGTTCACAGTTCATGTAATGCTGAAGACTGGCTTGGAGAATTTTGAGCATTGCTTTAGCACTGTGTAAAATGAGTGCAATTGTGGGGTAGTTTGAACATTCTTTCACATTGCCTTTCTTAGGGATTGGAATGAAAACTTAACTTTTCCAGTCCTGTGGTAACTGCTGAGTTTTCCAAATTTGCTGGCATATTGAATGCAGCACTTTCACAGCATCATCTTTCAGGATTTGAAATAGCTCAAATGGAATACCATCACCTCCACTAGCTTTGTTCTTAGTGATGCTTCCTAAGGCCCACCTGACTTCACATTCCAGGATGTCTGGCTCTAGGTGAGTGTGAGTGATCACACCTTCATGATTATCTGGGTTTTGAAGATCTTTTTTGTACAATTCTTCTGTGTATTCTTGCCACCTCTTCTTAATATATTCTGCTTCTCTTGGGTCCATCCATTTCTGCCCTTTATTGGGCCCACCTTTGCATGAAATGTTCCCTTGGTATCTCAAATTTTCCTGAAGAGATCTCTAGTCTTTCCCATTTAATTGTTTTCCTCTATTTCTTTGCATTGATAGCTGAGGAAGGCTTTATCATCTCTCCTTGCTATTCTTTGGAACTCTGCATTCAGATGGATATATCTTTCCTTTCCTCATTGCTTTTGGCTTCTATTCTTTTTACAGCTATTTGTAAGGTCTCCTGAGACAGCCATTTTGCTTTTTTTGCATTTCTTTTTCTTGAGGATAGCCTTGATCCCTGTCTCCTGTACAATGTCACGAACCTCTGTCCACAGTTCATCAGGCATTCTGTCTATCAGATCTAGTCTCTTAAATATATTTCTCACTTCAACTGAATTGTCATAAGGGATTTGATTTAGGTCATACCTGAATGGTCTAGTGGTTTTCCCCACTTTCTTCAAGTTAAGTCTGAATTTGGCAATAAGGTGTTCATGATCTGAGCAACAGTCCATTCCCTGTCTTGTTTTAGTTGACTGTATAGAGCTTCTCCATCTTTGGCTGCAAAGGATATAATCAATCTGATTTCTGTTTTGAATATCTGGGAATGTCCATGTGTAGAGTCTTCTCTTGTGTTGCTGGAAGAAGCTGTGAAGAGATACCCCACGTCCAAGGTAAGAGAAACCCAAGATGGTAGGCGCTGAAAGAAGGCATCATAGGGCAGACAGACTGAAACCACAATCACAGACAACTAGCCAATCTGGTCACATGGACCACAGCCTTCTCTAACTCAATGAAACTGAGCCATGCCATGTGGGATCACCCAAGACAGACGGTTCATGGTGGAGAGGTCTGACAGAATGTCATCCCCTGGAGAAGAGAATAGCAAACCACTTCAGTATTCTTGCCTCGAGAACCGCATGAACAGTATGAAAAGGCAAAAAGATAGGACACTGAAAGATGAACTCCTCAGGTCAGTAGGTGCCCAATATGCTACTGGAGATCAGTGGAGAAATAACTCCGAAAGAACGAAGGGATGGAGCCAAAGCAAACACAACACCCAGTTGTGGATGTGACTGGTGATAGAAGCAAGATTTGATGCTGTAAAGAGCAATATTGCATAGGAACCTGGAATGTTAGGTCCATGAATCAAGGCAAATTGGAAGTGGCCAAACAGGAGATGGCAAGAGTGAATATTGATATTCTAGGAATCAGCAAACTAAGATGGACTGGAATGGGTGAATTTAACTCAGATGACCATTATATCTACTACTGCGGGCAAGAATCCCTTAGAAGAAATGAAGTAGCCATCATGGTCAATAAAAGAGTCCGAAATGCAGTACTTGAATACTGTCTCAAAAATGACAGAATGATCTCTGTTCATTTCCAAGACAACCCATTCAATATCACAGTAATCCAAGTCTATGCCCCAACCAGTAATGCTGAAGAAGCTGAAGTTAAATGATTCTATGAAGATCTTCAAGACCTTCTAGAACTAACATTCAAAAGAGATGCCCTTTTAATTATAGGGGACTGGAATGCAAAATTAGGAAGTCAAGAAACACCTGGAGTAGCAGGCAAATTTGGCCTTGGAGTACAGAATGAAGCAGCAAAGGCTAATAGAATTCTGCCAAGAGAATGCACTGGTCATAGGAAACATTTCACATCAAGTGGCCAAAATATTGGAGCTTCAGCATCAGCATCAGTCCTTCTAATGAATATTCATGGTTGATTTCCTTTAGGATTGACTCATTTGATCTCCTTGCAGTCCAAGGGACTCTCAAGAGTCTTCTTCAACACCACAGCTCAAAGGATCAATTTTTTGGCACACAACCTTCTTTATGGTCCAACCCTCACATTCATACATGACTACTGGAAAAACCATAGCTTTGACTATATGGACGTTTGCTGGCAAAGTAATGTTTCTGCTTTTTAATATGCTGCCTAGCTTTGTCATGTATCAAGATCTATCTTCTATAGTTTTTACTTTTGTTTCTGTGCTTATCCATTTTTCCTAAATTAAGGCATTGAGGCCTTTCTAGGCCTTTGCCCTAAAAGAGATATTCAACTGATTAGAAGGCAGGGAACATTTTATATTCTGAAATTTTATCCCTACATGCTTTGATTCTAAATGTAAACTGAGAAGACACCAAGTTTATAAATTAGGAAATTTTCAGCTGTTATTGGCAAGGCATTATAATGGTCTCAAAAAACAAATTTAATCTATTTGTAATTGCTGTAGTGATCCAAGAAAAATCAGTCCCATGTTGAAGGACAAAAGAGAGGAAGTAGTAAGATAAGAAACTTAAGAATCTACTGGGTTCTGCAGACAAAGGATGTGCACTGGGAAATCCTAGAAGAAGCTTGGCAAGGAGAAAGTTCTCTGAGTGCAACAGGCTCCAACTTTCTGCCTGAGGAACAGGTCTAGACTAATGAGGATGAGACAACTCCACTGAGATTTCTGTCCTCAAGGAAATGGAGCATGGCAAGGGAATACATGTAATTCCAAGTATGTCACACGTGTGTCACTCACAGCAGTGAGGCAAAAAATGGCTGGGTGAAGGGCAGTAAGAAATTACCTGATATTTACATACAAGGTCAGGTGGCCAATGCCCAAACAAGACAATGGACATCTCATTTGAGCGAAGAAATGACAATAGTGTCCTCTCACTATTTGGTCCTCCATAAAGCTCCTACAACTCAAACATAGATTTATGGATAGAAAAGATATTGGAGAAATTTTTCTTTCCTTTTCCTCCATTCCAGATGAGTAAGAATGAAGAGGAAACAGGGTAACAGGAAAATGAAATTATAGTTCTCAATATTCCTGAATTTTGTAACTTGTACTACCTGCACATAATAATCAGAAATAATTTTGCTGTCTTTTGTGCCTTTACCACCACCTCTGCCATGGTAAATGCTTTAGGTGCTGATTTTTCTCTCCTCTACTCTTACAACCAGTTTGTTCCAAAGATGTCCCACTGCAGAACTGGATCACAGTGACATAGCGCCTCTCTGTTTATCAGTTTCCTCTTTCCCAAGTGTCCACACTCAGGAAGATGACTGGAGAGAGAAAGCTGTGTGTACATTATAGGGATGTGTGTGTGTGTGTGTGTGTGTGTGTGTGTGTGTGTGTTTTAAAAACCTGAATATTAGTTTTATTTTTTATATATTTGTATTTTTAAATTTTATTTTAATTGGAGTATAATTGCTTTACAACAACATGAATCAGCTATAAATATGTTTATATCTCTTTCCTCTTGAGTATTCCTCCCTCCCCACATCCCACCTCTCTAGCTCATCACAGAGCACTGAGCTGAGCTCCCTATGCTCTACACCAGCTTCCGAGTAGTAGTGTATATATGGTCCTACATGGTCGTTTATATATGTCCATGCTACTCTCTCAATTCGTCCCACTTTTCCTTCCTCCTTTTTGCCCACAAGTCTGTTCTCTACATCTGCGTCTCTATTCCTGCCCTGAAGATAGGTTCATTAGTGCCATTTTTCTAGATTCCATATGTACATGTTAAAATATATTTGTTTTTCTCTTTTTGACTTTCTTCACGCTGTAGGATAGATTCTAGGTTCATCCACATCATTACAAATGACAAAATCCCATTCCTTTTATGGCTGAAATATATTCCATTGTGTGTGACACACACACATCTTCTTCTGTACATCTGTCAATGGACATCTAGATTGCTTCTCTATGTCCGAGCTATGGAAAGTGCTGCAATGAACACTGGAGTGCATGTGTCTTATTGAATTATGGTTTTCTCAGGGTATATTCCCAGTGTATTTGAATGGCCAGATGATTAGACAGAGTCTCACATCTTGCCACGGCCTGCTGCTCTCTGTCTGCCGCGTTTGATGTGGCTCCATTTCTCAGACTTCCACTTCACTCATGGTTATTTTCTTTCAGGGAGCCACGTTTCCCCTCTCCAGTTCCATCCGTTGAGTGAAACATGTCCATCTGCCCAGCTGATATATTTCTGACTCACAACATTAATTTCTAAATCTTTCCCAAGTGCATCTTTAGACACACACGAGGGGCAGAGCTGGGCACCTGTCTCTGGGTACTGCTCAGTCAGGTGAATGAGCACAGAACATTCTACAGCAGTGAGGGAAGGGTCTTTACAGAACAAAGAGGATGTCCTGAGGTTTATGTGGACTCATTCCAAAAACAAGCCTGATGGACTCTCATGGCCAAAGACCAAATCCTGTGTTTCACACAACATTTCAATTCCTTCCTTAAGGTTGCTTCTGATTTTGAGACTCACAGACAGGAAGTGGATGAAGGAATGATTTGACGTGTTACCATGATAAATAGTTTTCATCTAACAATGTGAAAAGTTACTTCTTTTCTCAAATGAGTAATTTAAACACAAAGTTAGGGTAAATGGCTATTTTCTAATAAAGGAAAAATGCCCTTGTGTCAAGGGCATGATCTAGGTCCAGAGATAAAGTGCCCTTCAAATACCTTCTGTGTTTAATCAGTGAGCTGACCTTGCTTGTGAGGTTAAGCAGGCTGATTTTACAGTCAGGACAGATGATTCTCATTTATTAAGCTAGCAAAACTCCCCAATGAAACATAGTCTTTCTGAGTATACAGTTTAAATGGATTGTAATCCATTAACTTTCATTATTAAGTCCTTTATTCTCTTGTGTTTAAACCCTTCAAGATGTGAATTTATTATCATAACCATAATTTAGTTAGGAAGGGTTTATGGTATTGTGAAGAATTTGATCTTTATCGCTATAGAAGGGATAGATATTAATTCTCTAGTTGGTTGCTGAACATAGGCACACATGTATTAAATGAATACACATTCAAACAGATTTCAATATTATATTGCCCTCAAAATGGTATTATAAATGCTTACTTTGGAAGAATCTCATTTTATGAAGACCTGCTTAAAATGAAACTAAATACTTAACGTTTCTCTATTTTCCCTCAAGCCTCTACAGAGTTAGTTTGTAGGGGAAAATGCTTTATGATGTAAATTATTTTGATTCTTAATGCATGGCATCCTACTACCAGAAAAGTAGTTATTTTTCTTTACATTATGACTGGCCAAGTGCCTTGAATAAATGACAGTATTATCTAAGGCTGAGATTTCTTTTTAGGATAGTTTTATTTTATGCTATTCATTATTCCTATAACATATCAAAAAATATCTCAGTTGGAATGACTGTCAGGAGAAAAACCTGTTTTTTATTTTTATTCTCATAAAAGCTCATCAGAACTTTGCAATATTTTAAAAAATATAAGAACCATAGGAATCAACATGATAAAACCCTCCCCGGTGGTGGACTAAGCAGTAAATTCTTTGGGCTTTGAGAAATTTTCTTTTTCAAGATAAAATGTTACATTTATTATAGTATTTGTATATCTTTTGGCCATTTAATGAGTATAAAACAGTGCTAATATTTTAATTATGTTTCTGTCTTTTCGTGGGTCACCAACTAAGTTTTTGAGGACATTATACTAAGTGAAATATGCCAGAAAGAGAAAGACAAATACTGAATGACCCCATTTATACGTGGAATTTGAAAGGATCAAAACTTATAGAAACAGAGAGTTAAATGGTGGATGCCAGGGGCTGAGAAGGAGAAGAAAATGAGGAGATGTTGGCCAAAAGGCACAAACTTCTAGTTATAAGATGAGTAACTTCTGGACATCTAATATACAGAATAAAGATTATGGTTAACAATAATGTATCACATCCTTCCCGGGTGGCTCAGCAGTAAAGAATCCACCTGCCATTGCAGTAGACATGGGTTCCATCTCTGGGTCAGGAAGATCCCCTAGAGAAGGAAATGGCAACCCACTCCAGTATTCTTACCGGGAAAATCTCATGCACAGAGGAGCATGGTGGGCTACAGTCCATGGGTCACAAAGAGTCAAACATGACTTAGAGACTAAACAACAACAACAACAACATCACATTATTCAAAGTTGCTAAGAGAATAGACGTTTAATGTTCTCACTACAAATAAAATAGCAGTTGTGTAAAGTGATAGTTTTGTAATAATACTTATTGTGGTAATCATTTTGCAATAGATATTTGTGTCAAATCACATTTATACCTAAAACTTAAAGATTATATATGAATTACATTTCATTAAAGTGGTGAAAAATACTTTGAAACTAGAGGTGATGGCTTCAAAATATTATAAAAGTACTAAATGCCAATTAGCTACACAGTTTAAAATGGTTCATTTACGCTGTATAGATTTTACCATAATAAAGATATATTACCAAAAACATTGAAAAAGGAACAAAAAATAATAATCTGAGAGACACAAGCAATTTGGGAATAAATATTTATAGCACTAAATAAAACATTAGTATAGGACACAAATAGCCTAAGTTCCTACTTCAAGAACCTACAAAATGGGGAATAAAATGAACTTAAGCCAAGCTCAGGAAAGATGATATTAAAGAGGAGAAATGAACAACATTGAAAAAAACAAAATTAGAGTAATAGAGAAAAGCAATTAAACTAGCTGCTTCTTAGAAACATTGATAAAACTGACAAGCCTCTAGCAAGTCTGGTGGAAAAAAAAAAGACACAAATAACTATTTTCAGAAATGAAACCAGGATATCATTACAGAATTTGCAGAAGTCAAAGGATCATAAGAGAACTCAATGAACTCTGTCCATACAAATATAACAATTTTCATGAAATGAAACAGTTCCTGAAAAACACAAACTACCAAAACTCACTTAACATGACACTGATCATCTGGGTAGCCCTATGACTATTAAAGAAATTAAAGTCATAATTAAAAAAAAAAAGTACTCTCTAGGTATAGATGGCTTCAATAAAGAATTCTTTCAAATATTTAAGAAGAATTAATGTTAATTCTATATAATCTCAGAAAAGAGAATACAAAAAATAAAAAAAAACTTCTTAATTCATTTTATTAAACCAGAATCACTCTGAAGCCAAAACCAGACAAAAGAAAATGGAAACTTAGAACCAATGTCATTTTGATTATAGACAGAAAAACCTTTGCCAAAATATTAGATAATAGAATTCAGGTATATGGGTCGGGAAGATCCCCTAGAGAAAGAAATGGAAACCTACTCCAGTATTCTTGCCTGGAGAATCCCATGGACAGAGAAGCCTGACGGGTTACGGGGTCAAAATAGTTGGACATGTCTGAGTGACTTCACTTTCCCTTCATATATATGTATGTGAGTGTATACATATGTGTGTGTGTGTGTGTGTGTGTATATAATGTATATGATCCTATAGTGATACACAATTTGGCATAGAATTGAACTTGGCAGTTCATACATATTAAAAATATATATATATGGATTTTATTTTACTTTCCAGTGACTGACAAAAGCTCAAGCTCTAATCCATTTCTTTTGGAGAATTTGTGTTATCTTTTTAAACATTTACTGTGTCACAGTGATCTTCAAAAAGCATTCAGGTTGATCTTGATGAGTAAACATTTGAAACATTACACTACTCATTATAAGAATATTCTAGTGCCTGTGCTTACAATAAGCACAAATAGAAAAAGAATTTTTTCTCTCTCCAGCCTCCTGAGAATTTATATAGTGGGTCAGGCTGCCCTTAATGGCAAACTGTTATCTGTTTAGTAGTCTATAATTTTCACACAGTTCTAGTTAAAGAAATAATTAAATCTTTTAAAAAATCTAACTGCCAATCCATGGAATCACTCCTGAGGGTCCAAGCAGAGTGAAGTGCCCAGTTTTCAGAAAGTGGTTTTCACTGGGGTGGCCTTTGAATAAATGAACATGAAGTAATTGTGAAAGAAGCTGTAGTGCCCTTAATCATGCCTCTCTGTATTCTTTCCATTTCTGTAACATTCCTATCTTTTCTGCTATTTTTCTAGTCCAATCCATCCCTTCTTTGAAGAAAAAAAAAAAGGAGTCAAATACTCCCCATTTACTTTCACATAAATTGAAATCATAATATAATCTCTTCTAAAGTATTTACCTTTCATACCTCATCTGTGATACAGAAGTATGTAATTCCATTGTATTAGTGGAATATCAGACACTAGTGTACAGAAATCCCCATGGTGGGATCATAAAAAAAGTCACAGTATTGTTTAATTGCTAAGTTGTGTCCAAGTCTTTTGCAGCTCTTTGGAGTATAGCCTGCCAGGCTCCTCTGTCCATGGCATTTTCAGGCAAGAGTACTGGGGTGGGTTGCCATTGCCTTCTCCAGGAAATCTTCCAAGCCCAGAGATCAAACACATCTCCTGCATTGGCAGGTAAATTCTTTACCTGAGCTACCAAGGAAGTCCTATATATATACACACACACACACACATACATATACATATATATGTATATATACACATACATACATACATGCTAAGTCCTTCAGTCATGCCTGACTCTTTGAGACCCTATGAACTGTAGCCCACCAGGCTCCTCTACCCATGGGATTCTCCAAGCAAGAATACACTATAGTGTGTGTGTGTGTGTGTGTGTGTTACAAATATAACTTTTCCATTGTTTTTTGTCCAATGTCCAAGTAAGGTTATAGGCAAGGTTCAACATGGAATAAATACTGAGTGGCTTCAAAATGTATTCAATCTCTCAAAAATCTTTGACTAAAGATGGTTTAAGGTTATCTTGTATTCTTCTGAGATAAAGACTCAAAAACAGAAATTGGATTCATATTCCTGTTCATATCTACATCATCCAGATTACATTTAATCTCTAATCTAATGTACTCTTTACCAATGAATTTAAAAAAAGACTTACAGAATTTTTTTTTATTCAGGCATTGATTTCAACAGGGATTCCCTTCTAGCTCAATGGTAAAGAATCTATCTGCCAATTCAGGAGACATGGGTTTGATCCCTAAGTTGAGAAGCTCCTCTGGTGAAGGAAATGGCAACCCACTCCAGTATTCTTGCCTGGGAAATCCCATGGACAAAGGAACCTGGTGGGCTACAGTCTATAAGGTAGCAAAAGAGTTGGACAGGACTAAATTACAACAAATTGATTTCAACTGTATTCAGCACCAAAGCTAAACTAAATTGTGTTGTTTTCAGAAAGAGGTAATTATTCATTTAGATATCAGATTTATTGCCTTTTGTAAATTATTCCTGCTACTGAACAAACAAGAAAAATGAAGTAGATAATAAGATATATTTGCACCTTTATTTCTAGTTGCCCTTTAATTTTCTATATGGGCTTCTTCAAAGAAAAACAGATGGGAAGCTTTCAAGGAAGTCACAAGATGGGAGAGAATTTACAAAATAAGATCTATGTGGGAAGGTTAAGAGAACTGTAGATGCTCCGTCTGGAGGATATAGGAAGACAGAGTGAAGCATCAAAGCTGTCAACACGTATATAAAAGGATATCAGTGCAACATGTTATTGCCATTGACTAAAACCAGGAGGAATGGAGTTAAATGGCAGAAGAGAAATACTGGAGAAAACAAGGCCTCACTTCACTCCACCTTCAACTAAGCTTAAATCAGTGCTGCCAAATTCTCATGTAAAGAAATGAGAGGAGTCTAGCCATTATTCATATTCAATAAATTCTGAAACAGTTCAAGTCCAGCCATGCCAATCAAATGTAAATAGATTAGCCAATCCAAGAACTTGTTCTAAGCACCTGGCATCCATCTCTATGTTTGGTTAGCTACTCAGGTGGAAAGTTAAGTTAAAAGGATACTCTGGATTTTGAAGGGGTTAGGGGGGGAGGGCCAGGATTTTCTCAGATCTGTTATTACATTAACTAGTCTGGGGCTACTGACAGTGCATCCTTCTGTACAGAGGCCTCTGGAAAAGACAAAAGTCTCTGGCCAGGTTGCTGAGAGGACTGAGCTTTGGTTCTGATACACAATTAAATGGAGGATCCTACCAAGAGTGCTGAAAAGTTCCTTTCCAGATCTACTGTCCAGAAAAAGAGGTAATTGTTTGGAGAAGGGCCTCTATTTGTTTTATTTTATTCTCTTCTGTTAGAGCAGTTATAAACTACTGTCTAAGTACAAAACCTATAATTTATAACACTTAGAGTTATATAAGTTGCCCTCTTCCTATATTTTATTTTAGTGGATTCTTATAACTTTTTGAGGAAGACATTATAATCCTCATTTTAATGACTCAGAGAGTTTCATAAAAGAACATGATTAGTAAGAGCAGATCCAAAGAGGATCAGAGAATAGAAGTCTTGAAAAGCCGCATCAAACATGAGAGCAAAGAAATCCAGGAATGTGAAGAGAGAGAAGTGACAGATTTATGAGAAAGGTGGCAGTGACTGAGCTATTGAAATAAATGTGATTTTATTATCTAATTTAATCTAATTTTGTATTCTCACCATCAAATCAGATCTTTATCAAGATATCAGCAGAATCATCCTGTTCCTTGGGATTGCTGCAGAGTCATTTCAAAACCATCCTCTTCAAATGGAAAGTTCAATGTCTTCTCCAACATTTCTACTAATCCCTGCAGTTCCAAATTCACTTGCATGCTCCTGAATGTGTCCTTAATTTTCTACTACATATCTTATTGCTATTTATTTATTGAGTTACCCTTAGGACTTATTTTTCAACTCTTGAAAAATAGTTCCATGTTCCCTCACCCCAAACTACCATTCATAGATTAGAATTTGCTATAAACTTTTAGCAACCCACTCCAGTATTCTTGCTTAGGAAATCCCATGAACAGAAGAGCCAAGCAGTCTACATGGCATGGGGTTGTGACGATTCAGACATGACTAAATAAAAACGAAAATAGACTTTTTACACAGAAGAGAGTCAGAGGGTAGTGGAGGTAAACACTCATCACAAGACTATTTAGCAGATGATTTGAAAGAGAACATTATTCTCTCATGTTATGCAAAGTCCCTTGGCAATTTTTACCAACTTATCAGAATTACATGGGCTGTCACTTTCCTCCCTTGTTTCCTACAAACTCATATACTTAAAGTTTCACAATTTTTATCCCTGTTAAAGGCTATTCTTAAATAAAAACATTCATACTTCAAGAGAAATCCTGGTGTTCAAAGGGAAAATAAGTTTTTAAACATTATTCAAATTTAAGAAAAAAAACACAAATGTTCATTACTTCTGAATTATATAAAGAAATACAGCTACTATGAAATTATGATAAGAAAAGATTTAAGAAAAAGAAAAATGAGTTAAGAATGGTCAGATGGGGAAAGTATGGTCTAAAAATGTAACTCTTTGCTAAGAACCATATATGTAATACCTTGAGCCTACAGAAAGGTTTTTTTTTCTTTTTTTAAATTGAGGTATAATTGCTTTACAGTTTTGTGTTCTCTTACTCCACAAATGAAGAATTTCATAACAAGCATAGTTAATTAGCATGTTTGAAGTGTTCTCATAAAATACTAGAAGAAACATACAAACCCTAGTCTTTCCAAACTTACATTGCCAAGGGAAACATATTTCACTTCATGCATCACTTTACTCTAAACAAGCTTGGTTCATGTATAGGAAACATGTTGTAGTGGAAATTCTATTACATTTCTCCTCTATGGAACACACTAGGAATGTGGAAAATCTCGCAATCCTTCTGCAACTAGGCAGACCTCAGCCCAGTGATTTACTGATTCCACAAGGCTGACCTGAGTATTGCTATCTCATTCACACACATTCATAATTCCTCCTTGCTTGCTTGGATATTCTTTAGTGATAACTTATCTCAGACTAACTTGGGGTTCAATACAATTATGTGGAATTATAGGAAAGATAGTGGTCTGACTTTTTGAAAAACTTCTTTAACCCCGTGACTGCCAATAGCACTTGAGCTTCTCACTGTTCTTCTAGTGTTGGTGAACTATCTGTGCACTCAGATTGAAGCAAATGATTTGGAACATACAAGCCATTGTCCCAGAGTTTGACAGAGTGTCCTGGAATGCCCTGTTCTTGTGTATTTCTAGTTCTAAAGTCTTTTTTCTTTAGAACTTGTTTTAGTTCCACTCAAGAAATATTCATGTAATATTTAATATGATGGAGAAAGTAAATATTAGGTCAAAACTACTTTGGCATTGATTGAAATTGTCTAACTCAGATTGGGAGTTGAACCCAGCCAGCCAAAACCCCTGGTCTTTTCATTGAGATGACACACCTGGTCTCAGGACTTAATGAAGCTCAGATTCTTGAAGTCTCATTGCAGCAGGAATTCAATGAGAGATAAAGTGATAGGCAAGAAGTGGATTTATTTAGAGAGAAACATACTCCACAGACAGAATGTGGGCCATCTCAGGAAATGATAGCCCTCAAAATATGCATGGTTAGACTTTCTGGACTGGATAATTTCATAGGCTAATGAGTAGGAAGATTATTCCAACTGTTTTGGAGAAGGGGCTTGGATTTCTAGGAATTGAGCCACCATCCAATTTTTGATCTTTGATGGTTGACTTCAGAACTGTCATGGCACTGGTGGGTGTGTCATTTTGGTTGCTGACATGTTATTAATACAATGAGGTTCAAGGTCTCTTCGTGGCAAATAGATGGGGAAACAATGGAAACAGTGACAGACTTTATTTTCTTGGGCTCCAAAATCACTGAAGACAGTAACTGCAGCCATGAAATTAAAAGACACTTGCTCCTTGGAAGAAAAGCTATGGCCAACTTAGATAGAGTATTAAAAAGCAGAGACATTACTTTGCCAACAAATATCCCTATTGTCAAAGCTATAGTTTTCCAATAGTCATGTATGGATGTGAGAGTTAGACCATAAAGAAAACTGAGAGCTGAAGAATTTATGCTTTTGAACTGTGGTATTGGAGAAGAATATTGAGAGTCACTTGGACTGCAAGGAGATCAAACCAGTCAATCCTAAAGAAAATCAACCCTGAATAATCATTGAAAGGACCAATGCTGAAGCTGAAGCTCCAATACTTTGGCCACCTGATGCGAAGAGCTGACTCATTGGAAAAGACCTTGATGCTGAGAAGGATTGAACTCAGGTGGAGAAGGGGATGACAGAGGATGAGATGGTTGAATAGCATCACCAAATCAATGGACATGAGTTTGAGCAAACCCCAGAGACAGTGAAGGGCAGGGAAGTCTGGTGTGCTGCAGTCAATGGGGTTGCAAAGAGTCAGACATGACTGAGTGACTGAACAACAACAAGGTCTAGTGGAACTCAACTCTTCTTCCATGTTAAATTTATTTGGTTGTAATCAGTTTGTGTTGTGTCTTCAGGCTATGTCTTTCTTTTAAAATTTGGACCCTGCCCCCTTCCTTGTTTCATTATCACTAACATGCCTTTATGTCTCTGAATGGATCTTTAACTCAAAACTCCGGATCAGTAAGTATAATATATGGTCTTTAAGAATCTTGACCTCATTTTTTTTGTTTGTTTTCTCTTCTCATGACTTATCTAGCAATTCCAATTAGGTTGCCCAAAAAAGAAACAGGATGTGCTAAATATCCTTTTAAAAAGAAAGGGCTGAGGCAGGGCTCAGTAGAGAAGGGTTTATTATCAGAAATGAGGATGAATTAAGTAAGCTTTAAATTATTTCACTTTTCTAATTTCTCTTTAAATTATAATGGAAATTATTCATTAGCTTTCCAATGGAAATAATGCCTATTTTAAGACATTTACTAGGTACCCTCTACATCATTATACAGTGGAGAGTATCTCAAAGTATGCTGTGCAAAGTCACTAAAATCTTTCCCGGAATATTTTAATAGCATCTCTAGAGTCTTTCAAGATGATGACATTCTATAAAACAATATGAACTGGAATAATAATCCTGAAAAACAGCTCTGACAATAAAGTATCTTTGAGTCTAATTTCCTTACCCAGTGCTCACTTCCACTTGGTCAAGGTCAAATAGTACTTTACAAATGATGTGAGTAGAATAAGGCTTTGTTGTTTTTCCTGTGTAACACTTTCTCTTTTTCAGAAACAATCACTGCTCTTCTTCCTGCTGACATCCTGCTGCCCACTGGGGAACAAGGACCCAGAAAAAGCAACGCCATCTAAGAAGACCTGATGCTCATGTTAAGGAGTTATCTAAACTTCCCACCAAAGTCACAGCAAAGGACATCTACACAGGAGATGCTCTACTACATGCGCATACTCCTTCTAGACTCTTAAAAATACAAGATAATTCAAAGGACCTCATCAGAGATAAAACATTGACCACTTCATTTTCAAATAATGGTGTGTAATTCATGTTCCACTTTTAGGAATTTTGAGTTTAAAACAGAATCTTGAAATTCTCTGCACACAGTCACTAAAAACTCTTTTTCAATTGTTTAATAACATCTCTTCCTGGGAGAAGGCAATGGCAACCCACTCTAGTACTCTTGCCTGGAAATCCCATGGATGGAGGAGCCTGGTGGGCTGCAGTCCATGGGGTCACAAAGAGTCGGACACGACTGAGACTTCACTTTCACTTTTCACTTTCATGCATTGGAGAAGGAAATGGCACCCCACTCCAGTGTTCTTGCCTGAAGAATCCCAGGGACAGGGGAGCCTGGTGGGCTGCTGTCTATGGGGTCGCACAGAGTTGGACACGACTGAAGTCACTTAGCAGCAGCAGCAGTGGCAGAGTCTTCCTTATAGGATTATTCTCTGTAGAATGATTAGCAACTAGAATACAAGTTGTAAAGCCACTCTGATTGTGAAATGCCTTTGAATCTATTTTATCTCTTGTAGTACTCGGGTCCATTGAATCAAAATCAGTTAGAACCCTCAAAGTATGTACATGCTGGATGATCAGTTAATTTTAAAGGGATTAAAATAGCTATAACATGGTGGGGAAAAATAAGATAATATATATCAAGGTGGAAAAATGTAAAATGAGGTATTTCTCCCCAGGAGGTTACAATCTCCCTGGCAGAACTGAGGACATAAATCAAATTCACTTGTGCTAATTTTTTTTTACTTTCCATAACTGGGACATCAAGGGACCACTGAACTATCTTTTTTTTTTTTTTCAATTATTCCCCTCATCACTTTCCTATGTTGCATTTTTTAAATTATTTTTCAGATATCCTATATTTGTAAAGTAGTCTGACTAGTTTTACATTTATCTCATTAAGCTCTCATTAGCAAACTTTCTAGGAATTTAATTAGCAGACTTCCAACTCTCCCAAAACCATCTATAACATGGAAGTTCTAAATATCATTTAAAAACCATTAGAAGTTCTAGTATAGTTAGCTATCAATGATCAAAGGCTATATGATATGAAGTCATCCAAGGGTTAAATATCTTTTAACAAAAGATAAGAAGTCCTTCACTTTCCCTAATACAAGCGCTAGAAATAGGTGTCCTATCAAGTAACCAGTTGGAAATTATCAATTATGAAAATGAACTGCTGGGTTGACAGCCCTAAGAAGATGGATTGACTCTGGTGAACTTTGTCTGATCTTCTCCCTCCAAAATGAGGGGAAAGCTGTAGGCAACTTCAACGGTTGTAATCACATCCTAATGGTCCTATTCTAATGGCAAGAAGAATTAGTTCCCAGAATTGATTTAGCTGGATATTCATGGGCAGTACTGATGCTAAAGCTGAAGCTCTAGTGCTTTGGCCACCTGATGGAAAGAGCTGACTCAGTGAAAGGACCCTGATTCTGGGAAAGATTGAAGGCAGGGGGAGAACAGGGCTACAGAGGATGAGATGGTTGGATGGCATCACCAATTCAATGGACATGAGTTTGAACAAACTCTGGGAGATAGTGAAGGACAGGGAAGCCTGGGGTGCTGCAGTCAATGGAGTCACAAAGAGTCAGATACAACTGAACTGAGTGACTGACCAAAAACAATCATACTTTTTATCTATTAATAGATAATTGGCAGCTTCTGCAGTGAAGGAAAATAGGGAGAGTATCCATCAACAGCTCCTAGAAAGCCTTGCTTCCCAGCTCTTTACGCTTGGTGAACATGGAGTGTGGAGATTTTGTATGTAACAATGCAACAGAGGACCCTGCTTGTGGCTCGCACTCCCAGCCCCAAGTCCATCCCGCTGAAGACTGATGCAGTACAGCACTGATCTGAGGCAATACGTTTAGTCCTGAAGAACTGGGTCTACAGATGACAAATGGCTCTATTTTATGGGCCCCACCTCTTTATAATCATCTTTTACAATTCACAAAGCATTTTATAAAGTAAGACATTCACTTTCCAACTCATAAACAGAGAAGGCAATGGCACCAAGTACACACTAGATATAAACACTTCTTCCATGATGAGACTTCTTGCTGACAGTTCTCTTATATCTGTCAGTTCTCAGGCTTTACAAATAGTAGATTCTCCATAAATTTTAGTAGAATAAATAGAAAATAGTTACTACAGGACACTCTAATATGGAAATACCCACTGCACTGATGTGCAGGGTGGGCTAATTCTCTCTCTCTTTCCATCAGGGACACCTCTGCTTTATTTCCTTCCTGAATTACTTCTGCCTGATTCTTGTTATTCCTACACCACTTCACTTCTGCTCTTTTTTGGTCTAGTCTATTGTTGGTCTTCTCTTCTAGTTTTTTCTTGTCCATTTTTATTTGTCTTCAATTCTCTTCTTTGCTATTTCTGGTAACTTCTTATGAAATAAATAGATAATAGATAAATGGATGGATGACAGGTAGATAGATATAGAAAAGGTAGATAGAAAGGTAGCTAGTTAGATATAAACAGACAAATAAAGATGATATAGATATCCTCCAGGCACTATGAACATCTTTTTATCTGGTTCATTAAAAAGCCTGCATCCCTGAAATCTTTAGCAGGTACTACACTGCTGCTGCTGCTGCTGCTAAGTCGCTTCAGTCGTGTCCGACTCTGTGCGACCCCATAGACGGTAGCCCACCAGGCTCCCCCATCCCTGGGATTCTCCAGGCAAGAACACTGGAGTGGGTTGCCATTTCCTTCTCCAATGCATGAAAGTGAGAAGTAAAAGTGAAGTCGCTCAGTCATGTTCGACTCTTAGCGACCCCATGGACTGCAGCCTAGCAGGCTCCTCCGCCCATGGGATTTTCCAGGCAAAAGTACTGGAGTGGGGTGCCATTGCCTTCTCCGAGGTACTACACAAAGAAATAAAACTATAGCTAGTATTTTAAAATATTTACTATATGCCAAGTGTCCATCAAGCGTTTTTCATAAATCAACTCATTCTTCTGAAAAAAAAAAAAAAACTATAAAGGAGGTCATATTTTTGTCTCATTTTATAGATTAACCAAATGAATAGCAAGTCTATACAACTTACTCAAAGTTATACAGTTAGTTGCAGGATCAGGAGTCAAAATTATAGAAATGTGCAACTGTGAGTAAGCAAGAATTTTATCTTATGTAAGTTGGACTCAGAATAAACTGTGTGGATCACAATAAACTGTGGAAAATTCTGAAAGAGATGGGAATACCAGACCACCTGACCTGCCTCTTGAGAAATCTGTATGCAGGTCAGGAAGCAAGTTAGAACTGGACATGGAACAGACTGGTTACAAATAGGAAAAGGAGTACATCAAGTCTGCATATTATCACCCTGCTTATTTAACTTATATGCAGAGTGCATCATAAGAAACACTGGACTGGAAGAAGCACAAGCTGGAATCAAGATTGCCGGGAGAAATATCAATAACCTCAGATATGCAGATGACACCACCCTTATGGCAGAAAGTGAAGAGGAACTCAAAAGCCTCTTGATGAAAGTGAAAGAGAAGAGTGAAAAAGTTGGCTGAAAGCTCAACATTCAGAAAATGAAGATCATGACATCTGGTCCCATCACTTCATGGGAAATAGATGGGGAAACAGTGGAAACAGTGTCAGACTTTATTTTGAGGGCTCCAAAATCACTGCAGATGGTGACTGCAGCCATGAAATTAAAAGACGCTTACTCCTTGGAAGAAAAGTTATGACCAACCTAGATAGCGTATTCAAAAGCAGAGACATTACTTTGCCAACAAAGGTCCATCTAGTCAAAGCTATGGTTTTTCTAGTAGTCATGTATGGATGTGAGAGTTGGACTGTGAAGAAAGCTGAGCACGGAAGAATTGATGCGTTTGAGCTGTGGTGTTGGAAAAGACACTTGAGTGTCCCTTGGACTGCAAGGAGATTAACCAGTCCATTCTAAAGGAGATCAGTCCTAAGTGTTCTTTGGAAGGAATGATGCTAAAGCTGAAACTCCAGTACTTTGGCCACCTCATGCAAAGAGCTGACTCATTGGAAAAGACCCCGATGCTGGGAGGGATTGGGGGCAGGAGGAGAAGGGGATGCCAGAGGATGAGATGGCTGGATAGCATCACCAACTTGATGGACGTGAGTTTGAGTGAACCCCGGGAGTTGGTGATGGACAGGGAGCCCTAGCGTGCTGCAATTTATGAGGTCGCAAAGAGACACTGCTAAGTGACTAAACTGAACTGAACTGAGTTTGACTCATAAGTGATGAAATGACCCTCCCTATGTCATGGTCCCGGTATAGTAAAATTGTGACCCTGTGGTTCTAGATCGGACTTATCAGGAAGGTTTCTCAAGGCAAATGGACTGCTGGGAATTTTTACCTTGGGATACACTTCAGAGAAGTAGGAAATGGCAACCCACTCCAGAATCCTTTCCTGGGAAATCCCATGGGCAGAGGAGACTGACAGGCTACAGTCCATGCAGTTAAAAAAAGACTCAGCGACTGCATACAAGAAAGACACTGGGGATCCCTTTCTCCTCTCTGCACCCTGTATCTGTGATTTCAAGCATGCCCTTCACATTGTTTGGGTCCTCAATTTATGGGAATTGAAAGTGACCTCAGCCAAGGTCAACTCACCACTTTTCACAGTTCTCAAACCTTGACCAGCCTTTGCAGTCTGACCTAACTCAGTGTTTTTAAACCCATGATTTGAATTTGTTTCATTCACATAATATTTGCTATAGTTGGAGGCCTTTGACCTATGAGTTTGTTGAAGACTTGCTGGGTTTTTCAGTTATATGGGGAAAATGAGTATATAAACTTTACTCAGCCCATGTTCACATAACTTTGTCTGTCTACACATCTAGCTAGCAAGCTAGCCAGAGTTTCAGGCATAGCTAACATTCTTTATATTCTTTGTCCTTGGGAAAAAAACACTACAAATTATATGAACTTGCATTCCTTTTACAGTTCAATAATCAAATCAAATATTTAGTTGGAAGTGGTACCCTCTATCCTGGTTAAAATCATTACTGGCCATGAGTAAAGAATCCTCTTTGAATTTCAGAGCAAGTATCCTTTGTATGTAAAGTCTTTCTGTTGTTGTTGTTAGTCACTTAGTCGTGTTCGACTCTTTTGCCACACCATAGACTATAGGCTGCCAGGCTCCTCGGTCCATGGGATTTCCCAGGCAAGAATACTGCAGTGGGTTGCTGTTTCCTTCTCCAGGGGATCTTCCTGACCCAGGGATCAAACCCACATCTCCTGCCTAAGTAAGCAAATTCTTTACTATTGATCCACCCGGGAAGCCCCCTGCAAATCTTATGGAAGCTAAACAGCAGTTATTCTTTATATTAGACATGTAAGCTAATATATAATTAAGGAGATTGATAGTAGCTCTTCCTGTATGCATTCTTGACAGATATTTAGCTGTGATGTAAATTGCTATAATGTCTTCAATTTGAGGTTTTTCCTCCCCTGGTCTGCAGTTACTGCTCTGTGCAGACCCTCATAATTTCTCACCAGGATCCTTGCAATGCCACTTAGTGCCATTCTCTCTCTCCTAACTCACTTATTTTCTACATTTATTCATTTTCTGTTGCTAGAGCCATATTCTTTCATATCAAATCTGATTTTCAACTATTGCATGTAAAATTTTTGAATGGTTCTCCAACAACATCAAGTAAAATTTTTTCTTTGTCCTGGATATTCTCTCTTTCTCTCTAGATGTACTCTTCACCCTTCCTCACCTTGTTTGTATGCCCCTGGGAACCTGAATTATATTTCTATAACTAATTGGCTCCCCTGTCATCTGGCTTCTGGGATTTAAGCATGAAAAGTAATGGCAAGAGATGAGGGTGAAAGAAGAATGAGTTTAGGGTATTAATTTCCCCAACTGGCAAGTTGGTTGTATCTTATTGGTTTCCCTTAATGCTACTCACATTTCTGCAAAGAGCCCCTTCCTTGGTAAACATATGTATACCAATGTATTGGTATACATTGGTATACATGTGTATACATGGCTAATTCATGTTGATGTTTGGCAGAAAACAACAAAATTCTGTAAAGCAATTATCTTTCAATTAAAAAGTAAATAAATTAATCAAAAAATTAATTTTTAAAAGTCCCTTAAAACATATGTATACCAATGTATTGGTATACTTGGTATACATGTGTATACATGGCTAATTCATGTTGATGTTTGGCAGAAAACAACAAAATTCTGTAAAGCAATTATCTTTCAATTAAAAAGTAAATAAATTAATCAAAAAATTAATTTTTAAAAGTCCCTTCTGTAATCAAGATTGCTGGGAGAAATATCAATAACCTCAGATATGCAGATGACACCATCCTTATGGCAGAAAGTGAAGAGGAACTAAAAAGCCTCTTGATGAAAGTGAAAGAGGAGAGTGAAAAAGTTGGCTTAAAGCTCAACCTTCAGAAAACTAAGATCATGGCATCTGGTCCCATCACTTCATGGCAAATAGATGGGGAAACAGTGGAAACAGTGGCTGACTTTATTTTGAGGGCTCCAAAATCACTGCAGATGGTGACTGCAGCCATGAAATTAAAAGACGCTTACTCCTTGGAAGAAAAGTTATGACCAACCTAGAGTATATTAAAAAGCAGAGACATTATTACTTTGTCAACAAAGGTCCATCTAATCAAGGCTATGTTTTTTCCAGTAGTCATGTATGGATGTGAGAGTTGGACTATAAAGAAAGCTGAGTGCCAAAGAACTGATGCTTTTGAACTGTGGTGTTGGAAAAGACACTTGAGAGTCCCTTGTACTGCAAGGAGATCCAACCAGTCCATCCTAAAGGAGATCAATCCTGGGTGTTCATTGGAGGGAATGATGTTGAAGCTGAAACCCCAATACTTTGGCCACCTGATGCAGAGAGCTGAATCATTTGAAAAGACCCTGATGCTGGGAAAGATTGAGGGCAGGAGGAGAAGGGGATGGCAGAGGATGAGATGGTTGGATGGCATCACTGACACAATGGACATGGGTTTGGGTAGACTCCAGGAGTTGGTGATGGACAGGGAGGCCTGGCATGCTGCAATTCATGGGGTCGCAAAGAGTCGGACACAACTGAGCAACTGAACTGAACTGAACTGATTTATTTTCAAGTATACCCTGTACATATTCATCTGTTTCCTGTTAAAGTCTTGATTGATGCACAGGCACCATAATCTGTCTCCCTGCTAGCACCTCAGTTTCTTTCAAACGCTATGTTGAGATAATACTAAACTGTGTTTACAGTTGCCCAAACAAGCCATGTTTTATTAAGCCACTCTATCCATTTCTTATGTTTTTCATTCTACCTGGACATCTCTTTCCTTTTTTGCCCACCAGGGTAACCATAACTCATCCTTCAAATTGCTGTTTGAAGTGCCTTTTCTGTCAAGCCTCTGTAGATTTCAGTTAGATTTGGAAAACCGTCATCTATGTGCATACATCTTTATGATATTACTGCTTGCATTTGTTCATTCACTTATTCATTTATCTTTATTCAATACAATTAAGCAGAGGTTTCTAGGTATCCAACACTTCTCTAGGATTGAACTTAAAATGGTGAATAAAGCAGATAAAAACCTTGGTACAGTTAGTGGGGGAGAGTATGTGGGTAGAGAAGAAGAAGAAAAAAAAAGTGTGAAGATCCTTTTAGCAAAAGATTCCTCTGAAAAGAAGTTTCAGAAGAAGAAGCCTATCTTAAGAGTTTAGGGAACACAGCAGTGGGCAGGGTGACTGCAAAAGTAAATGGGAAAGAAAGTATGAAATGAGATCGGAAAAGTGAAAAGATCTGCAGGACAAGTGGGCCATTATAAGGACTATGATTTTATGTTGGTGTAATTGAGCTCCCACTGAAGGACATAAGCAGATGTCAGAGGATCCAACTCATGTTTAAAACAGTTACCTACTTGTTCTGTCAAAAATGGACCTGAATCAATGCAAGGGAAGAAATAGAACTTCAACTAAGGAATTCAACAATATGATAGTTTTGTTGCCTTTCTCCTCACTGGCCTCTCAAATTCCTGAATGAAAGGTGAAGATAGCATATTTACATCTATGAAAAATCTATATGTAAAAATCCCTAACTTTGGAATCAGAGTGGTCTTGATTTTGAATATCAGATCTGCTACTTACTGTGGTATAGACCTGAACAAGTTTTTCAACTTCTTCACCTATTTTTGAAAAAGATGATGCTTCTTCCCTTATAGTGTTATTTTAGGAGCATTGAAAAAATGAATGTAAATGTCTTGACACAAAATAAATGTTGGTTGTAGCTATTGATGTAAAATCTCCAAGCACCCAGTGAAGCATACAGCCCAGAAAATTGCTCAATGAATGTTTATTTAATGTCTTAATGTTTACATAAAATCCCCCACACACACACACACAAACAGAAACAGAGTAACATCCCAACTCCCTTGAATAACTGAAATAGCTGAAGAGAAACTGGATAAGCCCCCAGTCTTCATCCATATGCTCTGTTCTGATCTCTGAGTAAATGTCACTTCTCTCCTAAAACCCTATTGACTGATTAATGAAATTGCTAGTGCCCAACAATGCCTATGTCTGTATTTCTCCTTTGTCTTTCAATTTTTTTTTTCCAGCTAAACATATACAGACATATAAAGCCCCAAATTCCAATAAGTTCTCTGATTAAAAAGCAAATAGTTTTAAAATAAATTTATTTAGATTTGAATGTCAGCTGACTGCAGATGCTCTTTTTCTGCTTTTATTTTTCTTTTTTGGCATGTAATTATATTCTTATTCTAAAAGTTATACTGTCCAGAAGACTGATTGGATACCTGACTTCAAGATTCCTTAGACAAAGATATTTTGCCCATCCTACCAGGATCTGTGGATATAAATTTGACCTGGGTCATTGAACTAAAGACCCTCTTGGTGAGGGTAAAAGAAGAGAGTCAAAATCTAACTTGAAACTCAACATTCAAAAAAGTAAGATCGTGGCATCTGGTCCCATCACTTCATGGAAAATAGATGGGGAAAACATGGAAACAGTAACAGACTTTATTTTCTTGGACGCCAAAATCACTGTGAATGCAACTGAAGCCATGAAATTAAAAGATGCTTACTGCATGGAAAGAGAGCTATAACAAACCTAAAGAGCATATTAAAAAGCAGAGATATCACTTTGCTGACAAAGGTCCATATAATCATAGCTATGATTTTTCCAGTAGTCAAGTACAGATGTGAGATAGGGTCATAAAAAAGGCTGAGCATGAAAGAACTGATGCTTTCTTTTGTGGTGAATTTGTGGTGCTGGAGAAGACTCTTGAAAGTCCCTTATATTTCAAGAGTATCAAATCAGTCAATCCAAAAGGAAATCAACCCTTAACACTCATTGGAAGGAATGGTGCTGAAGCACCAATATTTTGGCCACTTGATGAGAAAAGCTGACTCATTGGGAAAGATGAAGGCAAAGGGAGAAGAAGGTGGCAGAGAAAGAGATGGTTAGATAGCATCACTGACTCAATGGACATGAATTTGAGCAAATTCTGAGAGATTGTGGAGGACAGGGAAGCCTGGTGTGCTGCAGTTCATGGGGTCACAAAGAGCTGGGCACGACTTAGTGACTGAACAACAACTACAAATTAAAACTGCAAGCTCTCCTTTGGTGGATTATCCTAGGAACTGAAGTTCTGAGTAAAGTGAGAGAGTTCAGGAGAAACATAATCTACAATAATTGCATGGAACTTTTTCCAGTGAAGCATGTGCTAATTTATTCTTTTCTTCTTAACATTATGATAAAAATTTTAATTGAAGCTTCTGCATGATTGAAATTTATAGAAATGCCCACCAAAATGAAGAAAAGTGCAGTTCCATTTTATCATGGTCATCATGGACCCTGTGTCTACCCTTTGTAGAGTCGCAAAATTAAAAAGATTTTTCTTCAGTGACACTTACCTACCTGTTTATTACCCTCAAACCCTTTCTGAAGTCCCCTGAAGCTACTTCTGTTTGATCAGGCTGCTATTTTTCACTTGCTATGAAGCAGCTCCCAACACAACTGACACAAAGTGGGACCATCTTCATTATTGGGCAATAATTTGGCAAGATAGGGTAAATCTGAATATGAGCTTATTCTTCCATCACCAGTTTTATTTTGGGTTGCAAAATTTTCACATGAGATATAGGAGGCCGTATATAAATATGTCTGCAACATTTGCTATAAAAATATAAAAATAGAAACAACCAAATGTCCATCAGGAATGAAATGATAAAACATGGTGTGGTATGTTCTGTACAATTTATGCATCAATTAAACAGTATAAACCATTTCTACAAAATTGATCAACAGGGATCAATTTTGAAAACATCATATTAAGTAAGAAAATCAATTGCAAAAAGATGCATATAACATCCTGCCATCAACAGAGAATTATAAACCCATACTGTAAACTGACTTTACACTTGACTGACACTGTAGTACTAATATATAAATATGAATGGGAAGGACAGGAACCACTGTGAATAAATTTAGCACTAAATCTCCAAATTTGGAGAAAAGAAACAGAATACAAAGGAAGTTTCAAATTAGTTATGACTTGTTTCTTACAGCAGGTATTCATTATGTTATTCTCTATGCTGGTTTTTATATTTGAAACCATTGTAATAACTCAGTTTATGAAGGTACAATAAAATTGATTTTAAAAGTTGATATTGCACACCAACATCAATGAACTATTAAATACAAATGCTGTGAGAACCATACTCTTAAAGATTATTCCATCATAGCAAGGAGATCTGTGGCACTGTCTACTGATTGAATCCATTCAGTATGCATGAATTGATATATCTGAATTGCCTAATCATGGATTCAAAGGCATTAAGAAAAATTAACATTTCCTTTGTTGTGCAGAAGCTTTTAATTTTAATTAGATCCCATTTGTTTATTTTTGCTTTTATTTCCAGTATTCTGAGAGGTGGATCATAGAGGATCCTGCTGTGATTTATGTCAGAGAGTGTTTTGCCTATGTTCTCCTCTAAGAGTTTTATAATTTCTTGTCTTACGTTTAGATCTTTAATCCATTTTTAGTTTATTTTTGTGTATGGTGTTAGAAAGTGATCTAATTTCATTCTTTTACAAGTGGTTGACCAGTTTTCCCAGCACCACTTGTTAAAAAGATTGTCTTTAATCCACTGTATATTCTTGCCTCCTTTGTCGAAGATAAGCTGTCCATAGGTGTGTGGATTTATCTCTGGGCTTTCTATTTTGTTCCATTGATCTGTATTTCTGTCATTTATTTTTGTGTATGGTGTTAGAAAGTGATCTAATTTCATTCTTTTACAAGTGGTTTACCAGTTTTCCCAGCACCACTATAGCAAAACGAATACAGTATTGTAAAGCAAAACAAACTAAAAAATAAAAATTAATTTTAAAAAATTGTCTTTAAGAATAAGTAATAACCTCTCCAAGATAGTCTAGAAATTGACCTCAGACTTTGGAGGGAATTTTATTTAGATATTGAGGAGATAAGCTCAGGGGATCACTTCCAGGTCTCTGATTACTCATTTTATCAATCATAATTTATTTCTTGTGTGTTTCTTGAGTAAATGTTCAATTGAGGTAAGGAACTTGTAAATTGCTAAAGATTGAATATTTAAGTCAGTATTCAGTAAATTAGGAAAAATCTTATAAGTCATGACATAAATTTAAACCCTGAAAAAGGTTTAAACCCTCCAAAAAGTAATTTTGGAGCAAAATTACTCAAGTGTCCCATACCCTTCCAGGAACAGCTTAGTCCTATTTGTGTGTACATAAATACAAAGATGCGCGATTGATTCTTGGCTTTATCTATGATTTCAGAGGGCTGAGTATTATTATTTTATTCATTGAAACACTTCAGAATTTTACTATAATAATTCAGAGTATGAATAACCCAGAACATGATGACTATTATTTTGGGCAGTTTATTTCTAATATCCCAAGTCCAAGAATGACTAATTCTTATATTAGGTTGTTTAAACTGGAAAGGTCAAATGAGTTAGGCTTTCAAAAATTCGTTTAGCAAATTTCACATTTGCTTTCAACACTGTGGTTCTTTTCACCAAATTACATACATGCTGGGGCTATGAGTGCAGTGAATGTATAAGTCTAATTATAGTGTATTGTGCATAACACATTTTGTTGGAAATTCAGCATTATGTTTGGCCTGTATGATAACATTGTAAAGTAGCTTTGCTGTAACTTTGACTTCATTATCCTTAGTTGGAAATGACTGCTCTGTTAGACATGTAGTCCCCAGATAAAATGCCTACTTTATTCACCTTTAAATTAAAATTTTCTGCTGAAAAAATGTTACCTATTGGCTAATATTCATGGACAGGATATGTGTAATGTGTAATTATGCAGTGTACCAAAGTGTAGAAATAAAAGGAGAATCCTGAAGATGAAAACTTGACTGGGATGTAGTATTACTGGAAACAAAAAATTGTAGAAAATGCAAATGGAAGAGCCTGACAATACAACTATAGTAGGCTAATTTCCTGGTGTTCCCATAGAGGTCTAATAAATACAATATACTCACAAGCTCATTATACTGTTTAGTGCCCTTGTCATTCAACATATTTGGGAATGAATATTGAAAAGCATAATGACAGTGCCATGTTCATTTAAATAAAAATGTTGTATATAGTATGATTAGGGACATTAGCATATGGCATGAATTTGGCTTTAAAAGTTATGAATTTTATATATAAATAGGGCTTGACTATTAAATTCAAGGCTTTATATGAAGCACTTTATGCAACACCTGAATAATCCATAAACATTCATGAAGTAGGATGAAAGTACCTCTGGCAGTTTTCAAACTGAAGTACATGTAAATTGGAGAATCATAGAATATGTCCAAGAGGTACATTGTCATTTATACTTTAAGGAAACCAGTTTTCATATCCTCAGCTTTCATAAGTGCTGATGTTGACTTGTGGAGAATCACATTGTATTTAAGCTCAAACTCTCAAGCTAAATCTCTTTCCTAATTTTCTTTTCACAATTGCTCTTTTGCTTTATTTATATATATAATCATTCCTTTCATTCTTCTGGAAATCTTATTAAGGTGTATTGTTCCTTGTATATATGTTAAACAAAAGAGAATTAAACTTCGGTGTTAAGAATGGGAATGGCTACATATCAAATACTAAGTATTTCAAATCAAGCAGTTTTAGTTCTTTGTTTTCATTCAGACTGAAGAATAAGTCATGCTGCTGTATAGCCTATTTCCATTTCTATCCACTTATTTACATAATTTAATAATTTCCTTATGTAAATAAGATTTCCTAATCTTACATCTGAAGCAATTTTAAAAAATGAACTGATTATGAGTGTGTAGCAATGAGTAACAACTATTGTAATTGGAAAAAAAGTTGAGTTCATCTCAATAGAATGTGGATTTCTAACAGATTTTACTTAAAACATTGTTAATATAGAAATATGTGAGTTTTTTAATAAGGAAATCTGTGTAGCTTAGATCAGGTCTTCACTTGAATGTGTGCTGAGTCTCTTTACTCATGTCCCTGTCTTTGTGACCCCATGGATTGTAGACCTCTAGGTTCCTTTGTTCATGGGATCTCCAGGCAAGAATACTGGAGTGGGTTGCCATGCCATCCATCTGGGGATCTTCCCTACCAGGGATTGAACTCACATCTCATGTCTCCTGCATTGGCAGGAATGTTCTTTACCACTAGCACCACCTAGGAAGCCCTGTTCTTTGCTTGTAATGATAAAATTCAGAAAAACAACTTGTAGCCTTAAGCCACTATCAGTTCAGTTCAGTTCAGTCGCTCAGTCGTGTCTGACTCTTTGCGACCCCATGAATTGCAGCACACCAGGCCTCTCTGTCCATCACCAACTCCTGGAGTCTACCCAAACCCATGTCAATCAAGTCAGTGATGTCATTCAGCCATCTCATCCTCTGTCATCCCCTTCTCCTTCTGCTCCAAATCCTTCCCAGCATGAGGTAGCCAAGGTATTGGAGTTTAACCATCAACATCAGTGCTTCCAATGAACACCCAGGACTGATCTCCTTTAAGATGGACTGGTTGGATCTCTGCTTTTCAATATGCTATCTAGGTTGGTCATAACTTTCCTTCCAAGGAGTAAGCATTTTTTAATTTCATGGCTGCAATCACCATCTGCAGTGATTTTGGGGCCCAAAATAATAAAGTCTGACACTGTTTCCACTGTTTCCTCATCTATTTCCCATGAAGTGTTGGGACCAGATGCCATGATCTTTGTTTTCTGAATGTTGAGCTTTAAGTCAACTTTTTCACTCTCCTTTTTCACTTTCATCAAGAGGCTTTTTAGTCCTCTTCACTTTCTGCCATAAGGGTGGTGTCATCTGCATATCTGAGGTTACTGATATTTCTCCCGGCAATCTTGATTCCAGCTTGTGCTTCTTCCAGCCCAGCGTTTCTCATGATGTACTCTGCATATAAGTTAAATAAGCAGGGTGACAATATACAGCCTTGACATACTCCTTTTCCCATTTGGAACCAGTCTGTTGTTCCCTGTCCAGTTCTAACTGTTGCTTCCTGACCTGCATACAGGTTTCTCAAGACAAGTCAGATGGACTGGTATTCCCATCTCTTTCAGAATTTTCCACAGTTGATTGTGCTCCACACATTCAAAGGCTTTGGTATAGTTAATAAAGCAGAAATAGATGTTTTTCTGGAACTCTTGTTTTTTCAATGATCCAGTGGATGTTGGCAGTTTGATCTCTGGTTCCTCTGCCTTTTCTAAAAGCAGCTTGAACATCTGGAATTTCATGGTTCACATATTGCTGAAGCCTGGCTTAGAGAATTTTGAGCATTACTTTGCTAGGGTGTGAGATGAGTGCAGTTGTGCAGTAGTTCGAGCAATTTTTGGCATTGCCTTTCTTTGGGATTGGAATGAAAACTGACCTTTTTGAGTCCTGTGGCCACTGCTGAGTTTTCCAAATTTGCTTGCATATTGAGTGCAGCACTTTCACAGCATCATCTTTCAGGATTTGAAATTGCTCAACTGGAATTCCATCACCTCCACTAGCTTTGTTCATAGTGATGCTTCTAAGGCCCACTTGACTTCCATTCCAGGATGTCTGGCTTTAGGTGAGTAATCACACCATCGTGATTATCTGGGTCATGAAGATCTTTTTTGTACGATTCTTTTGTGTGTTCTTTCCACCTCTCCTTAATATCTTCTGCTGCTGTTACGTCCATACAATTTCTGTCTTTTATCGAGCCCATCTTTGCATGAAATGTTCCCTTGGTATCTCTGATTTTCTTGAAGAGATCTCCAGTCTTTCCCATTCTGTTGTTTTCCTCTATTTCTTTGCATTAATCGGCGAGAAGGCTTTTTTTAATCTCTCCTTGCTATTCTTTGCTATAATTAGCATAATATTGCAACAATAAGTGATAGAGTGATTAATATAAGATTTTCAAGGAAAAAAAAACACTTTATCATGTTTTATGGAGAAGTTGATTGAAAATATGAACTCAAGAAAAGGAAGTAACATAAAAATGTTGATGATTAGAGAAGAACGTGAATATTTATTTTTACATGATAGTGGATATCAGATTACTATGATATTTAGATTCCACTGGGTACATTTAAAAGAGTGGTATAACAGCTTTATTTTAAAACATCAATATTTATTATATGCTGGATGTTACATCATTTCCAGTTATTTAAATTCATGAGGAAACATTTTATGCCAACTTAAAATATGAGTCAGTATATAGGTTTTAAAAGATTATTTTAGGGAGCATGTGTATAATAAAAGTTAGAAATTCATAGATTTGGGCCAACCACTTTTATTGCCAATTAAGAGATGAAGATTCAAAACAATTAACTTTATCTCCAAGGTCACCTCAGCTATTTAGTAGCAGTGACCAGCTAGAAGGGCCTATGGAAAAAAGAAAGGTTTCTTGAAGGATCTAACATTGAAACAAAAATTTTACTGAGTAAAAATGGCCTCTGGAGGCAGTGGAGAGTTTTAAAGATAGTAAGTTTTCACCTGTAGGTAACAATTTTATCCCTGAATCATAGAATATTTTAATCTCCCTGAACTGCACAGTTTTGTTGGAATATATTAGTACTGTTGCTTGTTTAGTTGCTCAGTCAATTCAGTCAGTCCAGTTGCTCAGTCATGGCCGACTCTTTGCAACCCCATGAACCGCAGCACACCAGGCCTCCCTGTCCATCACTAACTCCTGGAGTTTTCCCAAACTCATGTCCATTGAGTTGGTGATGCCATCTAACCATCTCATCCTCTGTTATCCCCTTCTCCTTCTGTCTTCAATCTTTCCCAACATCAAGGTCTTTTCAAATGAGTCAGCTCTTCACAAGAGGTGACAAAAATAGTGGAGCTCAGCTTCAACATCAGTCCTTGCAGTGAACACCCAGGACTGATTTCCTTTAGGATAGACTGCTTGAATCTCCTCACAGTCCTTGGGACTCTCAAGAGTCTTCTCCAACACCACAGTTCAAAAGCATCAGTTCTTCAGCACTCAGCTTTCTTTATAGTCCAACTCTCACATCCATACATGACTACTGGAAAAACCATAGCCTTGACTAGACAGACCTTTGTTGACAAGTAATGTCTCTGCTTTTTAATATGCTGTCTAGGTTGTTCATGACTTTCCTTCCAAGGCGTAAGCATCTTTTAATTTCATGGCTGTAATCACTGCAATCACCAGTGATTTTGGAGCCCCCAGAAATAAAGTCAGCCACTATTTCCACTGTTTCCCCAACTGTTTGCCATGAATTTAGTGGCTCAGTCATGTCCAAGTCTTTATGACCTCATGGACTGTAGCCCACCGGGCTCCTCTGTCCATGAAATTTTCCAAGCAAGAACACTGGAGCAGATTGCCATTTCCTACTCCAGGGGATCTTCCCGACCTAGGGATTAAATCTGTGTCTCCTGCATCTCTCACATTGGCAAATGGATTCTTTACACCTGAGCCACCTAGGAAGCCTATATAATTATATAGATTATATAATATAATTATTAATGATATAATTATAACATATGCTTATATATTTATAAAGATTCAAAGTTATGTTGTAGCCAGACAACCTAAACTTTCTTCATATATTGTGTGATATGTCATCTGTTGAAGGTTTTTTAGTAGAATAAAGGAGAAAAGTAGTATGAATCTAACATGAAATTTATAAGTAAGCACTGCCTTAGAATGTTTTGATCAGGGGAGGTTATTTAATGAAGGCACTATTTTAAATAACTTAATATAACATCATTTTATTATGTTCTACCTTCTTTCAGTTACTACACTATGACTAGAAACTACTAGGATAGCTCCACTTTTCCAGCACAGACACACACACCACATATACACCACACACACACACACACACACACACATACAACTGCATTCTAAATCTGCTCCCACAAGGTCCCAAGGATGGTGACCCTTGTCACTTGCTTTCTCCATGGCTAAATATCTATGATTCCATAATATTATTTTCTACCATGTTATATTTATTCTAAATAAAAATTATTTATTAAATACAAAGAATCTTATTTGTTGCACATTTCCCCCCATATTTCTAATAATTGAGGTGTTCTTTGGAAGGAATGATGCTAAAATTGAAACTCCAGTACTTTGGCCACCTCATGCGAAGAGCTGTCTCATTGGAAAAGACTGATGCTGGGAGGGATTGGGGGCAGGAGGAGAAGGGGACGACAGAGGATGAGATGGCTGGATGGCATCACCAACTCGATGGGTGTGAGTCTGAGTAAACTCTGGGAGCTGGTGATGGACAGGGAGGCCTGGCATCTGCAATTCATGGGGTCATAAAGAGTCAGACACGACTGAGTGACTGAACTCATCTGAACTGAAGAGAAGTAACATATAATTCTCTCCTTTTATTAATAACTTGCACTAAGGTGAATAGTATAAGTTAACTGACACAATTTTTTCCTCAAGATATTATATAACACTTTGTACCAGTTTATTGGTCACAAAAATTTATCTGCATTTCTTTAAAATGTGACATTAGTAAATTATTTATCATTCAGAATACTAACAGCCTCTATCAACCCAAACTCTTCGTACTTGGAGCATACTATCATATATTCCAATTGTTCCTATATTGTGGCAGTACTGAACTAAATATATATGTATATTAAGTGAGCACAATCTAGGTTTTATATTTTCTATAAATACGTTACATTTAATAGAAATTAAAGTTAATAGAAAATTAACGTATTAACTCAGAATGAATGCAGTTTGCCATTCACTTTTCCCCTTCATCTCCCTTCCTCCCTTACTTCCAGCTACTAATTGTGATGTAGCTATTGTCATTTATCTTCTTTGCAATATGGAAAGTGCTTCTCAAATGTTAATATTCATATGGATTACCTAGAGGTCTCATTCAAAATGCAGATTTTGAGTTGTAGGTCTTGGGTTTGGCCTGATATTCAGTAGTGCTAATAAGCATCAGAATATATGAATGATGCCTGTCTATGGACTAAAGTATTCTAAACTTTTAGAGGCTGAAATGACACATATCTACTCTTACTTCAGAGAATGGAATGGCAACCCATTCTGGTATTCTTGCCTGGAGAATTCCATGGACAGAGGAGCCTGGCAGGCTACAGTCCATGGGATCGGAAAGAGTCAGACATAACTGAGTACCCTTTTACTTATAAAACAATTTTCTTAAAAAAGTTTAACTCATATGCACCTATTTCGAAATAGCAAGCCAAATTTTGTTGGCTGAGTGAGGAATAACCTTTTCTGGCCAGGTTGATAGATCTGAGGAAGTTTTGCTGCTGGGAGAACCAGGAGGCTGACTGTGAAACATTAAGTAGTGTGGCAACTGTGTCTGGGAGATGGGACAGATTTGTTGGGGTAGGCTAGATTGGTTAAAAGCTTGACAAATTTGTATTGGAAAGGAAAATGGGTCTGAGGCTTCAAATCACTTTAAAGGGAAGAATGGTGTGTTTAATATGGATACCCTAAATGTAAATAAGTACACATGCACCCTTCTCTGGAGATACATTTAAATTTTAGGTTAGTGGGAAATTTTAAGTACTGATGGGGAAAGATGGCATTTAAAATAATGTAATATAGGCACAGAAGCCATTTCCCAACTTTATGCCAGATTAAATAATGGAAGACAATATAATTGTACATTACACAAGATTATCTCTTAAAACTTGAGAAGACTGAATAGTCAAGAAGAAATTGAAGTGTTCTGTAATAAATTCTAAATACTGATTCAAAATGAATGACTTTTATTTTTTTAATCCTATGCTCCAAGCTAGAAGAGACTGAACTACTTGCCTATCATTCATTCATTCAGGTCACTTTTTTTTTTTTAATCAAATGTAGAGAAATAGTAGACAGAATAAACTTCCAGTTTTACTGATTCATAGCTGTCAATTTTATCTCTATAACTGAGTTCAGTATATTGAGGAAAGTTGTCTTTTCCAGGTGTGAGAAAATGAATCCTATTTTATATGCAAGGATGGTCAATTTTTATTTTCATAAAATATAGTAATTTATCCCAATATGAAAGATCACCAGTAAGCACTTCATGTCTACATATTTACCTTACATGAATACAGTGACACATAAGTTAACAAAATGATTGAAATTTAAGAGGAGAATAACTTTTTGTCTTAGATATGTGTCAACTCATTGTTGATTTTAAAAAATAAATGTACTCTGTGAGTTTTGATTTTATTTGGGGACTTATGGAGGACTATAGCCCAGGAGATAGACTCTCACATAGCTCTGAAGAATTGCTCCAAAGAGGTGGGAAAGAGGCCAGTGATTTTGGTAAAGGTGTACTTTTGATCAAGTATAAATCTCATCTCATTAGAAGGTTACTGCTAGTCACAAGGAACAGAATCTCAATTAATAATTTTACTGCTTTTCTAAGTATGGGAAGATGCAAGAATCCAGGTTCATAAAAGAATTCTTCTGAAATATTTCTAAGTCAGACAGAAAAAGACAAATATTATATAATATTGATATATGTGAATTCTTGAAAAAAAAAAAATGACTCAAGTGAACTTATTTACAAAATAGAAATAGAGTCACCAATGTAGAGTTCCCCAGTAGGAAGGGAGGAGGGATAAATTGAGAGACTGACCAATAAATTATTCAAAAATTAAAAAGAATGAAAAAAAAAGACTATTTTGCCTATTTTCTCAGCACACAGAGTCCCTCATTCTTGATCTCTCTGAATTCCTTTCAGGGTACTGTGTCTCAAGGCCTGCCATGGCTGCTGACTTAGTCCTTTTAGAAACTGGTGGTGGGCAACAGGCTTTGTTTTACATAGTTCACTTACTCTCTCATAGCTGGAGATAGCTGATGATGAAATCTTTCAAGAACAGAAGATATTAAAAAGAGCAAATGGAAGTTCTCATTTACTGGTAGCATTTTTTTTAGTCTAATAGATGCAGTAACAATGCTATCAGCCTAACTGCAGTGCTCCCTCTAAGATCTGCATTGTCTTCCCTACTTTTCTTTCTTTGGGATTGAACTAGCATGTGAAAATGAGGATGTCTGCTCTTTTTGCTCTGTTGTTAAGGCATTAACAGCAGGCCTTGCCTTTGGTAATGAGGCTATTCATAACATCAAAGCTTTTAAAAATGTTTTCATTGTTATTGTTGTTGACATGACTTTTTGCTTCTACTTCCCCTGCTGGGCCAGACCCTAAGAACTTTGCACCAGCTGTTATTTTTTCTCATGTGCTGAACTGCAGTTGGCTTGAAGACTGCAAGGGAAGAGTGAAAATTAAACTGGTTCCTCAGTTAGAGTTGGCTACAGGTTTTGTGCTAACTGGAGACTAGAGGGTCATGCTACTTCTCTCTGAGGGAAATGGTGGAAGGCATAACTAAGATAAATGAAGGCATTTTGGAGTTTGTCAGCTAGAAAAGGCAAAAAAATTAACTCACGGGAATTTTTCTCTTGTAAACTTTCAATAACATTTTCCATCGTGCAAAGATGTTAAGATTGCTTGAAGCTGCTTAAGGTGGGAATAATGAGAATGATTTATTTATTTTTAGATCTTTAAGTTCATTTTGTCACCATATTTAAAGGAATTGCATATATAGTTGAACAAATGTGTTAGATGTCTTCTTTTCAATTTGGACTTTTATGTAATCACATACATACTCCATAAAACAGAAAAATAAATAATGATGACTGGGCTGCTTCTGAATCCATATTTGTTTAAAATCATAGCTGGGATGTGAGCCACCCATTCTCAGTTCCAGAGAGATTCTCTGGTGGAGAGAACTGTCAAAGAAATGGTTCTCTGTCGAGGTTTTCTTTAGGAGGTGCCTACAGAATTAGTGGATCATGGAGTTAACTATATCTATTGCCTAGTGTGGCTCTCAATATGAGTGATTTATGGATTAAAACAGCCAAGCATGAAAAAATTTTTGATAATTTATTCCAAGATTTAATGCCTATTGATTTTTAAAACCTTATAAGTGAGATCATTTATGTTTTTATACATACATTGTTATGGAGAAACTCTGCGGTATATGACATTTTGAAGTCCTCTGTAATGATAATTTATCATTTTTAAAACATAATCAATTAGAGGAACTTAAGATTCACTTTATTTTCTTTTGAATGTATTTCTTTCCTACCTCATGTTGGTTTTCTTGGGAGACCAGGGCTATATGAGACACATATAAACTGAATATGTGACTGTTGCCATAATTGAAGTGACAGGGGTTTTTCTATTATTTTATCTTTTGTACAGGCTGAAAAAGTATGCCATTTGGGGGTCTGCAGTTGAGATGGGATAAAGTTGCAAGGTAGAATAATAGTAAGAAGCTTCTGATAAGATGGTACAATTTTGAGTGACAAAGTGTTATAGTTTTGAGTTTTACTTCTCAAATAAATCAAACGCAAGGAATATGGTATAAGAATTTAACAAATTATGCCATTAAAGTAAAAAATGCCACTTGGAATTGATATAAAATGAAAAATCAATTTAAATATAATTTTATGGAGTAATAATGATGCTATATAAATAAGGATAAACTTGAAAAATAATATTAATGAAGTAATGCTATAAAATCTTAATATCAACAAAAAAGATAATTTGATTTATACTGGAGCTGACATTAAATTTTAGTGTTATTAATTTTCCATGGCACAGCTGTTTTCATGTATTTTAATCAACAAACTTTTATGAAACTCTATAGAACCATGTAGAAAAAAGTAATCATTTAACTACACGTAATATACCACAATTCAGTCTTTGTGAGAGAGTTCATTTATATTTCATTGTTTATTTTCTGTCAACTTTGTGACTAACTAAGGTAATTTTGGTTAGTTATGATTTGACACATATGGACCAATAAAACTTGTGACTTTCTTCCTTGGTAATGTGGCTATTAATTACTTCTAGAGATGAATTTCAGTAGTATACTTGACTTAGAAAATAATGAGGCTTTTTGCCATGCAATAATGATTCATGGGATTTGGCTGGGTTGCTTTCAAGATAAATGCTCTCCTGACACTCATTGATAGCTTTGTAGAATAGAAAAATGTTCATGACAAGTGTACTCTTTTTTTGCACAAAATTTTTACACTCAAAGAGACAAAACAAAGTGACTTTCAGTGGCAAAATGAAGATTTAAGCCTAAACACAAATTTATTTTGCTTAAACATTTTATACCTGTGTGAATACTTCAGGTTCTTAATTATTGTAGTTTAATAATAAGTCTTGATATCTGAAAGGACAAGTCTCTCCTTCTTGCCCTTAATTATTATTCATATTACTTCCCTTTTATTCTTTCATAAATATTTAAGAGTAATGTGATTAAATGCTATGAAAATTCCTGGGAGGTTTTCATTGAAATTTCTAAAACTAGATAAATTTAGGGAAAAAATGATATATTTTCAATATATCATTCTTATCTATGAACATAGTATATCTATACATTCATTAACTTATTGAATATATTTTCATAAAATTTATCATTTTTCTTTTTGAAGTCTTGATAAATTCTTAACACTAAATTTTCATTTATATTAAAATAAAGAAATTCAGCTTATTGAAATACATTTTAAGAAAGTAAAAGTTGTTCAATCATGTCCACCTCTTTGTGAATCCCAGACTATATAGTCCATGGAATTCACCAGTTCAGAATCCTGGAGTGGGTAGCCTTTCCCTTCTCCA
Source organism: Aepyceros melampus (assembly GCA_006408695.1). Classification (NCBI taxonomy): domain Eukaryota; kingdom Metazoa; phylum Chordata; class Mammalia; order Artiodactyla; family Bovidae; genus Aepyceros; species Aepyceros melampus. The sequence continues at coordinate 43,971 of SJXQ01012846.1, forward strand.
GGGGATCTTCCCAACCCAGGGATCGAACCCAGGTCTCCCACATTGTGGGCAGATTCTTTACCAGCTGAGCCACAATGGAAGCCCAAGAAAGTGAAGCAAGTTTCAAGTGAAGAATTTCTCAACACTTATAACAGAAAAATATATGTATTAGTAATATATAAAATTATCTATACAATTTTGCTTATTAACAAATAAGTATGAATATAAAAGGAAATGAAAGTCATGTTCAATAAGCACAGGAAAATGTTCAATAAACACATGAAAATTTTCAATATTATTAATGATCAGAGAAATACTAGTCAAGAATTTAATGTACCATTTTTAACTGTTTAGTTAGAAATATGTGTATTTTTAAAACAGCTATTTCTTGTGTTGGAGAAAATGGTATTTCACACTTTCTAGTCTTAATATTACTTGTGAAAATTGAAGCATTTTAACTACTTTGAAAAATAGCTTAGTATTATTACAAGAAATAAACTAAGCCATTCTCCTTCATACATACCCAAGAAAAATTATTGTTTACATTCAGCAAGGTATATTTTCATCAAGCACTATTTAAACTACATAAGACCATATATAATCTAAGTTTCATTAAGAACAGAATGGATGGCTAAGCTATAGTACATTTTCACAATGGAATACTATACATCAATCAAAATTAATGAATCATTGGAAGAACTGATGTTGAAACTGAAACTCCAATACTTTGGCCACCTGATGTGAAGAGCTGACTCATTTGAAAAGACCCTGATGCTGGGAAAGATTGAAGGCAGGGGGAGAAGGGGATGACAGAGAATGAAATGGTTGGATGGCATTACTGACTCAATGGACATGGGTTTGGGTGAACTCTGGGAGTTGGTGATGGACAGGGAGGTCTGGCATGCTGCAGTTCATGGGGTCACAAAGAGTCGGACATGACTGAGCAACTGAACTGAACTGACTGAATGATATAAAATTCTGTCTGAATCTTAGCAATATGATATTGAATGGCAGATAAGTTCTTAAAATTGCATCTATCAGAATAAACCTGTTATAAAGTTAAAGATAATTTTTAAGTGTTAAAATATGAAATTAAGTCATATAAGTAAATAAATATAAGAAAATTCATAATCTGGATGATTGATTTATAGATACTTATTATAGTGTTATAGTCAAGTAAATAAATGAATGAATGAGTATGTGTTTGCATGGTCAAATAAGTGAACAAATAAGCTAATATATAAATACTTAAATGATGACCATACATGAGCCAATTTTAAAAGGTTTCATAAACCATGGATTATATTAATTCAATTCTATGAATTAAAATAATTCACTTCCAATAAAAATAAATTTAAAAGTGAAACCATAATTGCCAGAGTCTTATTTTGGTTGACTTTTTTTTCTAAGCTCTCTGCCTATGACTTTAATGGACTTACATAAAATTTGGTTGGTGATAGATGATTATTGTTTGCATACAAGAGTAAGTTCAACCTGTTAAATCATAACCCATTTTTGTAGTTTGTAAGATTATATTAGAAAAAAATTTAATTTTTATGATTAAAACTCTTCATTAGGGGAAAAGACTAATTGGCCCTCAACATGTTAAAATCAAACAGTCAAAACAAGATTTTTTCTTTCTAAGATACTTGAAAAAACAGCAATGACAACGTAGCAACATTCAGTATAGTTTTAAATAACTGGTACCTACTGTTCATTAGCATGAAGAAAAGTATATTTTGGGGAGATGATTATACAACATGGGGTAGCCAAATGGAAATGTGAGGCCAATTTCTATTTAATTTGGCAGTTGGTTCAACCTTCTCTGCCAAAGTACCAACACAAAGAATTTGCATAGCAATCTCAATGAAAACAATAGAGTACTGGGAAATGTAAGAACATTTTTCACTATGCAAGTAGCTTGAAATCTTTCTGAGATATGTGAACTCAATTTTGAATTTGATAATTATATTTTTCTAAAGTTCTCTTTTATTTTTGACATCTCTGCCTTCGGTCAGAACCACAATCAAACCAGTCCCAAAGTCAGAAAACAATTATTTTATTACACTCCTAACATAAGAAATCCATTCTTGAGTTTAACAACTTTTGGTTTAGGAAGTATTTCATTTTACTGTTTATTTAAATGTTGATAGTTGTCATTTATGGCAATTTATCTGTAACCAGTATAGAATTAGAGAAGCACTTTTGCCCAGGAAAATCTGTGAAATAGTGGTCTAAAATATGGACTTAATCTTTTTTCTTTTACTGCTTTGTTAACCTCAACAAATTACTTACTTCATTTCCACAACTTTAAATGCCAAGTGCTTGTAAAATAGTTGAAAATATTTAAAATTAAACTACTTTATAATGTTTGTAATAACACCATGGATCTGATTATATGTGAGAGGGAAAGAAAATTTTCTAGGAGTTATTTGGTAGCAATGAATCTACCCTTTATTATTCTCAGAAACAGAAACCAATTGTATTTTGTCTAAAACAGCCAGGTTTATATTAGGTTAAAAAAATCCTTCCCACCATGGTATAAATACATCTTAAATTTGGCCACATTTCCTTGTTGGAGTATATGACATAAGATGTTATACATCTTATACTGGAGTGATTGAATACCTTTAATCTTTGGTCTTTTTTATACTTTGTAGCTCAATGTCAAAAAGAAAGCCCCATGTGCTATATCTATAACTGTGTACATTGCATTATGGAATATCAAAAGCAATCAGTCCTCACTCAAAGAGGATTGTACTGTTCAAAGTAAATGCTTCCTTACTGAGTTTTATTTCTGAGATCAATTCAAGTAAAGAAAAAGGAACACAGAAGGATATTTTTTCCAATGATTTCATTGCTTTCCACATTTCAAAATACCAGTTTTATAATTTAGATGATTCTTCAAGCCAGCCACTCACTCTTGTACAGAATTTTGCTCTAAGAAAATTAAAGCTAAGCCAACACAATAATAGTAATAATAACTTACATAATAATAAAAACATTTTATCTTAGATTTTAGGAATATTATGAAGTTACAGGTGCTGTCAAAAACTCAAAGTCATTATTTGTACAGTATACATTTTAACACTTCCAAAAACTATTAGGTTCAAATAAAGTAAACGTAAACCCATAGAAGCATTTTTTAAAGTCAACCAGCCTTTCTGGACTCAAAACTTGGGTATAAGTATCTACACACATCATAGACATTTATCACCATGCCTCCTTTCTTTCGTGATCTTCTGAAGGAGCATAATTCATCAGAAAATATTTTTCAATAATCTCTGCATAAGATAATTTATCTTTTTTTCTGATCTTCAAAGTGACAGATTGCATAGGTTGAGCCTCTGTGACTTAAAACACGGTTTCCTGTTTCAGTGTGCTTTCCTGTCTCACTGGCGACTTGATTGATAATAGTTGAGGTAGTACAAAATTAAAAATTAATTAATTTGAGTGAATTGGTAATAAAGGGGACTGAGCGGCTATATTGAGATGTTAATAGGTCTATTCCAGACCCATTCTGGCCATCTGATCCACTGGAATACCCAACAGCTGCAGGAGGCAAAACTGACAACTGAGCACATTCAGGAGGGAGGGTCAAGAGTGTGGCTCTGACCCCAGCGGGGCCAGAGCAGGGGCTGCTCTTCTGAGACTGCTTTTGTAATGAAGCAGGTCAGATGGTGGAAATAATATATTTTCTATGAAATTACTAGAGAATCCCTGCATAGAAGCAGAGATATGATCTCCGGATGTGCTTTTCTGTGTTTTTGTGTTTTGTTTTGTGGAAAATTACCTCCTAAGCATTTTTCTGTAAGGCTTCCAATAACTATAGTGCTTGCTTCATTGACTGCTTTAATGGGGGGGAGGGGATGCATAATTGATACAATTAAGATTTCTAGAAAGAAAATAGCTACTAGCATTTTGAAGTACAGATACTGTTATATAACATGCATCTAGGAAGTTATAATATATCCCTATCATTTGAAAGCGTGAAAATGCCCTATGGAATATAAAAGCTGTATTTTACAACACATACAATAAAGGGTGTTTTCCCTTTTAGGTAACTGTCCGATTTTTAATGTACCTAGTATAAGATTTTTTTAATCCAGCACAATATAAATATATCATGTATTTTTTTCAAATTATGAAAAATAACATGTTCATTTATGAGATATGGATTACATGAGAGATATGGGACTAGGGTAGGAAATAAAAATCATTCATAGTCCGTCCATTTAAGATTAAAATTTTGTGTTTGCCTGACTAATTAATAGAAGTATTGCTGGTAATAGTCAGTAATAAAGACAATACAAAGCAGCACTGATTTAAGTTATGAAGAGTGACAAGTTGATTTGAGGCAGTTTCAGTAATCATTAAATAGAAAGATTTGAGAGCAAGTTTATGAAATACTAAATCAGAAATACTAAAGCAACACAGTGCTTCTTAAAAACTAAATACATGGATAACAGACAAAAATCAAATAATAATTTGATTGTTTTTACAGAGGCACACTTCAGTTTTCCTTTTAAAAAAACTATATACGCAAAGACACATAATATACCTTACAGATTTATTGCTACAGGATAGCTATTCTGTTAATTTGCAGCAATCTGATATCTACATATTGAAAACAAAAACAAACCAAAAACACTCATTGGATAACAATGTAATTTTTAATGTTTCTTCCACTTGACTTCTTGTTTTTCCTCAGGGAGAATAAGAAAAGGTGATTAGCTATTTTGCTCAGAACCCAATTACCGCTGTTTCTGGTGGGAATTTTCGTACCATATATTAATCAGTGAACCAGCCAATCATTCTTAACATGCTGTAGCTGAATGTTAGGTAATTGAAAATTGATTGGCATTTGCCCCTGACCCAATGCATTCAGCCAAAATTTACTATGGTGCTGGTAATTTTTATGCATTTTAACAACCCCGTTGTAGTTGTTTCCATTAAAGCCACCACCAAGAACTATAACACCTCTACTATTTCTACCTCTACTACAACTTCTACTACCATCTAATTCATACTACCACCACTACTAATACTTATATTTATTGGTTCTTACTTTATGCCAGACACTCTTCTACAACTTTCACATACATTGATATATCTGCCAAGTACTATTATTTTCTCCATTTAAAAAGTGAAGAAACCTCTATTGTACATGGAACTCTGCTTAATGTTATATGGCAGCCTGGATGGAAGGAAAGTTTGGAGGAGAATGGATACATGTACATGTATGACTGACTACCTTCACTGTTCATGTGAAAGTATTACAACATTGCTTGTTAATCCTCTACACCCAAATACAAAATAAAAAGTAAAAAAAAAAAAAAGAAAAGAAAAGAAAAAGCCTATACAGTTTATCAGTCGATTTCTTGTTAAGCACATGATTTTAAAAGAATATAATGCACATTCTTTGTTTCATGTTTAATTAGCTCGTATTTCTTACAACAACAAAAATATAATAATATATTTTGAGTTTTTTTTTCCTAACAAGAGTATAAGCAAAACTCTATGTCAAGAAACAAACTATTTCCTCTAATTATCAAATAATTTATTTTTCTCCCTAGAGATAAACTAAAGGGACCATCAGGCAGAATTATAAATCTCGTCTCAAACTTGTATTGATGGGATGGGAAATAAAATTATACTTCCCTGTTTCAGAAAACAAGATTAAGTTATCCTTTAGTGCTATAAAATGCTGGTTTCAAACCTGGGTTGATTCTTTTAAGGTGCTTTCCAATCAATGCAGATATGAAAAGAAATGCACAGTTGGCAGAGTTAGAAATCCAACTCAAAGTCTAAAGAGTAATGTATTTATCTAATTGGTACAAATGCTGCAATATGAGCTGATGATTTTTAAACCAGTTTCAATCAAGAACTGTAATTCTACTGAGACAGCCATTCCCGATACAAGAGGTAAAAATCCACAGACTATTCCTGTTAAAAAATAATCATAATTATTAGTTAGGAGACACATATTGATACTAATGTTTCAAATAAAATAAGTTAAAAATTAATGCAAATTTCACTATGAAAACCATGTCTGATTGGCACTGCAGGATATTTTAGTGTTTCCTTTATCATTCTTATTTTCTATGGTTTTTTAACTAAATAATCTTTCATTCATTTTATTTATTAAAGTATGAAATTATTTTCACTAAGAAAAAAAAAGCTCGCTCTTTAGTAGTTTCTTTTATACTACTTTTAAAGTGATTTTCTCTATAATTCACCAACACAGTACTGTGATATGGAATTAAGAATTTGATTATTTTGCATTTGAAAATGAGAAAATATAGCCAGTAAATTTCATTATTCTTTAGTGACATTCATTTTATATTATTGATACACAAAGTTTAAATGTGAAACATAATGGGGTAAATTGGCCTATAAGGAAAGATTTTAACAGAATTAAAATAGCTTTTAAGTTAGTAACAAAACTATGTTTTCAAGAATATCTTTCTAGGAAATCTGAAGGAAAGTAACAAGTATATATTCTGTTTGTTTGGCTTTTGTTTAAAACATAAGACAAACTTCTATTGCTAATATTATACAGTTTACTACTACTACTACTAAGTCACTTCAGTCGTGTCCGACTCTGTGCAACCCCATAGACGGCAGCCCACCAGGCTCCCCCGTCCCTGGGATTCTCCAGGCAAGAACACTGGAGTGGGTTGCCATTTCCTTCTCCAATGCATGAAAGTGAAAGTGAAAGTGAAGTCGCTCAGTCGTGTCCGACTCTTAGCGACCCCATGGACTGCAGCCCACCAGGCTCCTCCGTCCATGGGATTTTCCAGGCAAGAGTACTGGAGTGGGGTGGCATTGCCAAGTAGTGTGATTTTAAAAATGATATGAACTAATAATTTTATCTCATGGATTGCATATTTTTATACATCCAACATATTTGGATTAATTTTTTTAGTAAAATGAAGATGAGAACTTTTGAAAATAGCTTTATAAAATCTATTAGTTCTTGAAACAAGTTTTTTTTTCTATTTACAAAGTTGCTAATTTAGTGGTTATAAAGAATATAATAGTATCTCTACAAATATTAATATGAGAAAAAACTGGAATAAAAAATATCAAGAAGTAGTTCAAATTACCTTCGCTTTTTATATTAAAATAGTATTTTAGCCACTGTAGTGGTAATACCTGTAATAGTGATGTTGCTACATAACTTCATTAGTAGCAATCATATTTGCAAGCTCTCCATCAGTCAAATGCTGCACAGGTGAATGCTCCTGTAAAATGTATTTGACTTTTAATTCTTTTTTTTTTTTTTTTTAATTCTGTGTTAAGCATTTGTTTTTGGAAGTGAAGTGACAGGTTTTCTTATGAAAATGAAGTTGAGCAGATTGTTTTGGGCAAAGATCAATTGCAGTTAATCCTCCAGATGAGCAGTTGTGTTCCCATAACTTGGTGTCATTCAGGCCAATCCGAATTATTAAAGAGGATTGCAGAAAGGATAAGTATGGTTGGATATCTTAGGGAAAAAAAATTTTTTAAAGAAGCACCATATCAGAATACCAGTATCTGTAATGGTTTTGATTCACTTTTATTTCATTTTTTAAAGATCATGTCAATCCTAGCAATAATGAGTATATTTTTGGTCTTTTTTAAAAGTTTGAATCAAGTTAAAATTTATGCATCCTTTATGTCTTTACTTTAGGAAATATATTTTAAGCTTTTATAAATTCCATAAATATATATATATATAAATTTTATAATTATATAAATTCAGATATATAATTATCAGAACCATAGTTAAAGGAAAGAAAGTAGAATAGAAAAAAATGTCAGTGCTTTATTTTTCTTTTAAAATATTTCAGAGTTAATCTTAAAAATAGCATTAGGCTATTTTCAAATTTTTATACAATCAAACCTTGTAAAATGACTTTCTACATCTTGGAAATGGTTAATGTTATAAATATTAAAAATATTATTCATACATTGCCAATGAAGTTATTTTCACAATTTTTAAAAGTTTGAATCAAGTTAAAATTTATGCATCCTTTATGTCTTTACTTTAGGAAATATATTTTAAGCTTTTATAAATTCCATAAATATATATATATAAATTTTATAATTATATAAATTCAGATATATAATTATCAGAACAATAGTTAAAGGAAAGAAAGTAGAATAGAAAAAAATGTCAGTGCTTTATTTTTCTTTTAAAATATTTCAGAGTTAATCTTAAAAATAGCATTAGGCTATTTTCAAATTTTTATACAATCAAACCTTGTAAAATGACTTTCTACATCTTGGAAATGGTTAATGTTATAAATATTAAAAATATTATTCATACATTGCCAATGAAGTTATTTTCACATTGAAAATAATGAAATGAAAAGGAAAAGAAAAATTATGAGATCCTTTATGTTGATTGTTTTGGTGAGATAGAACAAATATAAAAATCTAGTTGACTCATAATTGTGAAAAATCCTACTGCAATGGACAAGATTAGTCTATAAACACCTTCTCAGAAGTGTGAATTAAATCTGATGATTTAGGATTATCTGGAATCAATTTGGATGCCTGTGTCCTAGATAGACCTGGCCATCCCACTGGCAGCAACTATTATCAGAGTGCTAGCCTTGACTGGTTAAATGGATTTTGCTTCAAGTTAAGTCTTTAAGGAAGTGGGTCATATTATACAAAGACAGCTTTTCTAATTCCTTGCCTATGATGTAAAAGCAACAGCATAATAAGGTTACTTAAAACCCTGCAATGAACAAGATCATTTAGAAATACTAGAATGGGAAATCTCAGGAGAATAAATTAGACCCAAATACTAGCAAAAGTTACTTACTGAAAGGATAGGCTACACTCACAATTTCTCTTTACTTTCTCCTATGCCATGTGACTGGCGTGCTCAGTTAAAATCATATGAATATTGACTCTGCAAAGGGAAACCCTCTGAGAAAGTGACATAACTTTCACATAGGATGGGGGATTGTTACAACTATTCCAACTTCTGCACTGTTGATCACATTGACTGAAGATTTTAATATGGCCAAGAAACATCACACTAGGCTAAAAGTCCCAGTGAAAACTTCCAATTCAGTTATGAAAGTTGGAGTTTATTTTATAATGGGGAAATACAGTTTTAAGTTCTCAAAAACTTAAAGAAATCGCAGCAAAGTCTAAAATAAACTTTTGCAACTCATTAAATCCTATTATCAACTACTTATTTTATATGCTAAAAAATAAGATATGAAGTTACAATTTTCATTTTTTTGAAACTCTGAAGTTTAAAGCTATTTATTACAAAGATAAAGTAATATTTTATTGGCCCCCATATCTCTTTAATGTGACATAGGATATAGCTATCTACACCGTGACCCTCTAATGAATAAATCTGGGCCCCTGCTGATCTAATTGTTTGACTCTTCCAATAGATTGTATCAAAGAGCTTGCAAAAGATACAATAAAGTTGCCATCATTTCCATGAACTATGACAGTTCAATTATTATATGTACAAATATACTACATGTCAATTGCCACCCCGCACTTTCTATGAGGCCGTGGACATACTTTCAATCACTTTACTTTGACAGAAATTTGAATAGCATTTAAGAAAGTTAAATAAGATTTATAGTAAAGAACATTCTGGGCTCCTTTAGAAATTCATTGCTAATATTTTAATGTTGACCCTTATTATGTTTGAAATCATCAGAAAATAGTATCAGTTTAACGTTCTTTGAAACAGTGAATTTTCTTTCTTGATGATATCAAACCGAGGTTCCTCTGATATCAGTTCTTCTGATGTCTAGAAGTTCTTATTGACGCTCTCTGTATAAAATATGCTGTGTAAATAAGAGAAAGTGCTAGCATATAGTATGTAGGCTGATAGTATTTGTTGACATCAACTCTTAATAAGAATAATTCAGCACCACTCAACAAGTTTTTGTGGAGAATCTATTCTGTGCCATAAATACTGGAGATAGTTGCAAAGGTAAATAAGTCCCAGTCGTTATTGCCAAACAGCTCAAGTTTAGGAGATAAAGAAGAAAAATTCAAGAATAGGAAATCATGTTAAGGCAATAGAGGTTGACATACACCTGGCTATGATACTGGAAAAGGTTCGGCCTGAGAGGAAAGGGAAAAATTCTAAGAGCACATAAACTTAAGGTGGAACTAAGAGAATTCTTTGGCTTCCCTGGTGGCTCAGTGATAAACAACCTGCCTGCCAATGCAGGAGACTCAGGTTCGATCCTTGGATGGGAAGATCCCCTGGAGAAGACAATGGCAACTCTTTCCAGAATTCTTGCCTGGGAAATTCCATGGACAGAGGAGCCTGGTGGGCTATATAGTCCATAGGGTCGCAAAGAGTCAGACCCGACATAACAACTGAGCATGCACCTATGCAGAAGAATTATTAGGAGGTAATTAGGCACACAAAAGATGAGATGAATGATGGATCTGAACGAAGGCAATATCCTAACAAAGGTCTAAAAGTAAGAAAGAGAGGTAAGCTTGGATGGCAGGTATTTTGGTATTGCTGAACTATAAACTGGGACAGGCACAGGCAGAAGTGGAAAATGTTATCTGAGAAATAGGCCTGGGACAGGCTTCCCTAGTGGCTCAACAGTAAAGAATCTACCCGCAATTCAAGAGAGGGCAGGAAACCTGGATTTGATCCCTGGGTTGGGAAGATCCACTGGAGGAGGGCACGGCAACCTACTGCAGAATTCTTGCAGGAAAAATCCCATCAACAAAGGAACTTGGTGGGCTCCAGTCCATGGGGTTGCAAAGAAGTGGACACAAGCACAGCTGGGGACAGGTACTATAGTATCTCATATTCCAGCCCAGGAACTTAAACTTGATTTATCTGTCTCTGGAAGGTATGTTTTTGTGGAGCAAGATGTTGGCTTTGAATATCTTAAACAGTTGAAAGATTTTTGTGATGAGAGGAAAGTTAGGGATTTAAAAATGGGGACTATTAGAGTTTTTAATTCAAGAAGTGATAATGACTTTATTAAGACCAGTTGTTTCTGTTTGTTTTGTTTTGTTTTTGCCACAAGCATGGCTTGTGGGTTCTAGTTTCCTGACCAGGGACTGAATCTGGGCCCTCGACAGTGAGGACATAGAGCCCCAACTACTGGACTACCAGGGAATTCCCTGTGACCAGTTTTAAAAACCGAGGAGAAAAGCGTAAATTCCCAAAACACATAGGCTATGAAATCTATGGAAACAGGTCACCTGAGGAGAGAGAAGCCTAGGTAACCCAGTTTTCTAATAAGAAAGAGGAAATGTGGGAAAATACAGGACTGTGAAAAAAAGTGATGTGTTCAGGTTTGAGCATTCTGTAATCAAAGTCATTCTGGGATACCCAAGTAAAACTATTAAGCAAACTGTAAATTTGATTCTACATTTCATTGCTAAAATCATGGTTGACATGTAGATTCATGAAAATCATTGATAACAGATTCAATTACAACTCTATAGTGAATGAGATTGCCCACAGAAACTTGAAAGTGAAGACAATTCCAATCGAAGGTGCACTGGTGAACACAGATGCTTAAAGGAATTTTTGATTATTTTGTCAATTGCCTATTTTTATGGTACATATCTTTGAATTACCATTTCACTTGTTCCTTTTTTTAACACACATACCTACATCTTCCCAACTAAAACACAAACACAAACAAAAGTGCTTTCCTAATAATAATCTTCTTAAGTTACCCTATCATTTACCTCCTTTCCTTAATCTAAACTAAAAAGGAAATCTAGACTTTATTTTTTGGGCTCCAAAATCACTGCAGATGGTGATTGCAGCCATGAAATTAAAAGACACTTGCTCCTTGGAAGAAAAGCTATGACCAACCTAGACAGCATATTAAAAAGCAGAGACATTACTTTGCCAACAAAGGTCCATCTAGTCAAGGCTATGGTTTTTCCAGTGGTCATGTATGGATGTGAAAGTTGGACTGTGAAGAAGGCTGAGCGCTGAAGAATTGATGCTTTTGAACTGTGGTGTTGGAGAAGACTCTTGAGAGTCCCTTGGACTGCAAGGAGATCCAGCCAGTCCATTCTGAGGGAGATGAGTCCTGGGTGTTCTTTGGAAGGAATGATGCTAAAGCTAAAACTCCAGTACTTTGGCCACCTCATGTGAAGAGTTGACTCATTGGAAAAGACTCTGATGCTGGGAGGGATTGGGGCAGGAAGAGAAGGGGACGACCGAGGATGAGATGGCTGGATGGCATCACCAACTCGATGGATGAGAGTTTGGGTGAATTTCAGGAGTTGGTGAGGGACAGGAAGGCCCGGCGTGCTCCCATTCATGGAGTCGCAAAGAGTCGGACAGGACTGAGCAACTGAACTGAACTGAACGGAATCATTTTCTTAATGAACTGCCACATCTACCACGTGGGCTTTTTCACCATAAAATCCTTGCCCATTTTTCCCTGTGGTACTGGTATGGAAATAATATTCTTAGAGTTCACACAGTGGAACCTCCAGTTTCCAAACCAATGATCTTTTTTCTCAATTATCACCTTCCCTGATTTCTCTGAAACAAGTGCTTTACTAATCGTGACTCATTCTAGAAAGTCTGCCTTTCTATAGCTCAGTGATTTATCACTCCTGTCCTTTTCTAATCTCTATTTTTCCCAATTAAGACATGACCTTTCAATAGCCAGTATTACCTCCATTTTTGAACATTTGGCATCTCAAATCTTTTTAAATGTCTTAAGCAATTGGAAGACATTTGTATATAAGAATAGGCCCCTAATTGAAACAGTGCAAACAGTAGGAAAATGTATCTAATTCTACATAGTAGGAAGTCCAGAGATAGGATGTGTTTCGGATATATTTTTATCAGAAATCAACAATCTCAGAATGAGCCCAGATTCTTTCTCTATTCTGCCATAATCCCTGCATCTTCATCCTTGGGAGCTGGAAGTAATTTGTGGCAATCCTGAGTATTATACCTGAAAGAAAAATTGCCTTCCTATGTTTTCTGTTAGATGCGAGGATATTTTTCCCTAGACTTTTCATTGCCGACTTTACATCATATCTTATTGATTAGAATCAAGTCACATCCTCATTGTTTATTCACTGTCTTGAAATAATCACTCCTTCATTCCTGAAACTGTAGAAGAGTCAGATTTCTGAGGGTTATGACTACAAGGTGAGGGAAGGTTATGGATACTTCAAGGATTTTGTGCCAGAAAGTAATAGATGAGGATGGATGCTGGGTTAGTCATTAACATTGCCCATTTTAGTAAAATATCATCTATCCAGTATCATTGAACATTTCCAGTTTTTAAGGTCTTTTAACTGAAGTTTCATATTTTTAGTTACACATTCCTAAATAACGACATTTGATTTTGTATTAAAACTAAAAACTTAATTGATTTTTATCCAAAACCAAACTCAGCATCTTCCCTATTGAAGCAGTTCTTGCAAGTCACTTTTCCGCAATAGTGAAAGTTCTTTTATTCTTTGCTTAGAACAATAGAAGCTTTATTGACCTAAGTATTCTCACACATTTAGTCAGTTGATTCCTTCTTTCATATTTATTGGCCAATCTGTGTATCTTCCACTCTGATTTAGGATTCAGTAATGCTCACATGTATTACCAAAATGTTACTAATTGGTGGTGGTGGTGGTCTCTTTTGTATCCTTACCTTTATCTACTCTGTGAAGGACCATGAGATTAATTTTCCTAACTTGTTGTTTTACTTATATTACTTTTTTTTTTTTAAATTCTCAGTGTCTTTCTTTGCAAATTCCTCAGCCTGACTTTCAATAGTCTAATCTCAGTTATCTTCTGTTCTCATTCCTACTGCCATCCTGTACGGATATAATACTTGAGACCAAATTGGAGCTCCCTTGGACTTCAACAAATTGAATTCATTAACTATATCAGAATTTCCTTAAACCTCAAAACTCTCATGACTGCCCATTATTTAGGTTTTTTTTTTTTCTACTGCTGTCTTTCCTGTGATGGTTTCTAGATATAAAAACTCTAATTTTTGTTGTGTCCATATGCTGTCTCTAATACCATTTCTGTGTGAAGCCTCAGTTGATCCCCAGGATAAAATTTCTCCCAAAGAATGCTTGGTAATATACTTCTATAAGATTGCAAACTTGACAAGATGGATTAGTCATGTTCATCCAAGTAAGCTTTATAGCCCTTCTTATGAGATTGCATAGATAGCAAACATTAAGAAAAATCTTTCATAGATTTGTTAGAAAATTGGATGTAGAATTAGTTGTCTAGGATTATGAAACAAAAAGTTCAGCCTTAGATCTAAGCTGTTAGACATACAGAATCATTTCTAACCATTTTGCTCTTGAAAATGTGAAAGTCTTTAGAAGTTCAGTTATCAAAGTTCTAGACATACTCTTGTCAAACCATTGGGTTGTTGTTTGTTTTTTCTATTTTTACCTCAGAATCTCCTATATTAAAAAACAAACAGAAAAAAAAAGGCAAAATGAAAACCAACTCTCTTGAATTAGAACCTGTGCAGAAAAACTTCTTTACAGGATTTTTTTAACCTCTCAAATAGATCACAGTAATTTCTTTAAATAAGGAGACTAATGTAATAACTTTTAATAAGTGATAAGTGATAAACCATAATTCAGAGACATTAAGTAATTTCTCCAAGGTAACATTGTCAGTAAAGGGTGCAATTCCTACTTAAACACACATTGGTCTGTTGACTGAGCCCATGCCCTTTCAACTCTCGCATAACTATGAAGATAAATGTATTAAGCAATCAGATACAATCCATTCAGTTCAGTTCAGTTCAGTCGCTCAGTCGTGTCCAACTCTTTGCGACCCCATGAATCGCAGCACGCCAGGCCTCCCTGTCCATCACCAACTCCCAGAGTTCACTCAGACTCACGGCCATCAAGTCAGTGATGCCATCCAGGCATCTCATAATAGTAGCCAAATACCATTTTTATTTCAATAAAAATTTGAATTTTTGTTAATTTGTCTTATCTAGAAGAAGTTAATCCATTTACATGCCTTATTTTTACTACATGATACTGTTTTATGTGGATGAAAAATTTAAATTGATTAATCTTATAGCCATATATTCAGTGTAATAGAAAAATATATGAGGCATTTTACTGTTTCAAGTATCTCAGGATGTTTATATTTAAAGATATTATGTATGTTTATTATTAACCACATTATTTTGCTTTGTCTTTTTAAATGAAGCATATATGAATAAAAATAACTATGATATATATAACCTAAGAGAAAGAAACAATGAATTTACTTTGAGTTTTGGCTTCTATAGATTGTCTATTCAGAAATAGTAAAGTATAGAGCAAAAACATGTCATAGTTTTAGGATCATTTCTTTTAAAAAAAATGAAATATTTGCAGAGTAAATATGATTCTATGTATTTCTCATATTGCAAGTCATTTTCAAATTTCCATGTATGCCTGCCAAGAACAATGATAATTAATGTTTCATTGAATTCTTTGAGAAATGTTGAATTCCAAGACTGGTTTAGACCATATTTAAACATATATTATGCTAGACGAAATTCTAAAAGGAGAGAGAATATTTTATATTTTTGGCTATTTGTGGTTATAAAAAAGAAAATTCTCAAGTAAGTGCAGATGCAAAATGCATTTGGTTAAAAAAGTTCATATCCCATTTGCCAGTTGCTCCTTCAGCATTTTTTTCTAATTTGTGGGTATTTTCCAAGGTCTGTAATCATTAGAAAACATTGAACTTTTTGTCTATTTATGTTTAAAAAATATTGCTCAAGTTTTTCGTACTCTTACCTTAATAGATGTCAACAATAGGTACAATATCGTTTGCAAGGAATTCACTGTTCATCTTTAAGACTTTATATTTATGTAAATATATGTTTGCATGTATGCATGCTAAGTTACTTCACTCATATCCAACTCTTTGTGACGCTATGGATTGTAGCCTGCCAGACTCCTCTGTTCATTGGATTTTCCAGGCAAGAATACATAAATGTTTAATGTAATATGTGTATCATATATATTTCATGTAAGGTATTAGTATAAAGACGAAAATACTTTAGGGAAAATATTGATAGAATGCAGTTCTTCTAACTGGTTTGTTTTAAACTGATTTTACTTCTCTCTGCCCCCAGTTCAGTCAATCGCCATGGCCAGATGCCATTTAGCTATTCAGAGCAATAGAAAAAGATTTATGCATTGTCAGGCGGAGAGGTGAAACGCTGGTTAAAAGAGTTCTGCAAATGATACTTCTGATCCCAGCAGAAGTTACAGGTTCCCATTTTTCTTAATAAAAAGGCAAAGTTTTGCCTGTTAATAGCTGTAAATTATATGCTATGTTATCCCTTTTTTCTTTTTCTCAGTACTCACTATACCTCATTTTAGGTATAAAATCTCTCAAGTTCATTAGTGAGACAGATTCAATACACTTATACACACACACACACACACACACACACACACATATATGCTTTGAAAGGAATGGATCTATGAAATTGAAAGATACAATTCACACCCACTTCATGCCCTCCCCCCATCTCAAAGTTGCACTTGTATAATAAAAGATGAACATTCTCAAAAAAGACATGCCTGGCAGAGGACAGCCTTTAATCATTAGTGCATTCCTTTGTTCCCTTAGCCTCTATGATGACATGCATTATAGTTCGAGCCTTAAAATATATATACACATTTATTAGAAGCCTATACTTACAAAGGAGGTCAAGATCAATTGTCAATTTCTTGTGAAAATGTAAATTTTAAGGTAGTGCTTTGAGTAAATAAGAGCAGTTTAGCGAGATGCCTATGTCTGTAAATTTTCTTAAACACCAGTTTCATTTCATGTTGTCATAGGCACTGAATTTAGTTAATTGATAGAAAAGTTTATGGCTAAAAAGAAACTAAAAATTGAGAAATATATTTAAAATTATAGTTTGTGGAGTTTATTTGAAATAAAAAAAATTATGATGTTATTCTTTGAACAGTAGCAAAAGCACATAATACAGATGGTCTTGCACTGAGGAGTTGGAAAAGCTGCTTTATTTCCATATTTTAAACATGCTATAGATTCCAGGGTTAGAAATCACAAGGAAGGAATATGATTTAAAAGCTTTCTTCATTAGAGCTTTCATAAACAATATCAAATATATCCATTTGTTCTGACCACTGATTTGTGTGTGTGTGCTTAGTTGCTCAGTTGTGTCTGACTCTCTGGGACCCATGGACTGTAGCCCACCAGGCTCCTCTGTTCATGAGACTCTCTAGGCAAGAGTACTGGAGTGGGTTGCCATTTCATTTTCCACCATTGATCCAACAGTTTGATAAAAATAATACTAGAAAATGATGAACAATATTTTCACTTTTCCCCTTGCCTTTTAAATTTGTTTCTCCACACTAAGGAAGGTGGGAAGGGCATTCAAGAGGGAGAAGACATATATACCTATGTTCATGTTCATGTTTGGCAGAAACCAACACAAATCTATAAAGCAATTATCCTATAATTTAAAAAATAAATTAGTAAGAAAAGAAGAAATTATCTTTTTAATTCACATTCAGATCCTGTACTTAACAACAAGATCAGTTCAGTTCAGTTCAGTCGCTCAGTCGTGTCCGACTCTTTGCTACCCCATGAATCTCAGTACACCAGGCCTCCCTGTCCATCACCATCTCCCGGAGTTCACTCAGACTCATGTTCATCAAGTCCGTGATGCCATCCAGCCATCTCATCCTCTGTCGTCCCCTTCTCCTCCTGCTCTATAAACTTTTGTTAAAATGTTTTGGAAACACACTGTGCAATTTGCTTTGCTTAGTTAAAAAAAAAATGAGTGTCAGCAGATAGTAATAAATACCTGAAATCACTTTCCTCTGCACTGATCAAATACAAAATAATCTTTATATATTTAGTTTTCTGATTAGTATTATTTCCTTCTGTGATATTACATTTACTCTAAAAAATAGGATAGGCTATATAATGGATACATCTACTCATAATTGTATATCTAGTGAATCCTGAAATTATTGTTTAAATGATTTAAAATTTCCTATCTATATAGCACCACCTCTATGTAAGCTCAGCAAAGCTTTTTATAGGACCAACATATTGAGAAACTTCTGGCATATTGCCTCTTCTCTTTCTGTTAGATTGCACATGCAATATTCTGAAGAGCTCTACCTTCAGAAAATAATAAAAATCTAGCCTCTTCTCCATACAGATGATCCTTCCAACTTAAAATGGTTCGACTTAAGTGCTTTTTCTACTTTACCATGTGTGAAAGCAATACACATTCAGTAGAAGCTGTCCTGTGAATTTTGAATTTTAATCTTTCCCCAGATGTTGGTATGTGATAAGATACTTTCTCGTGATGAGGGCAGCAAGAGTGAGCTACAGCTCCCCATCAGCCACGTGATCATGAGGGTAAACTACTGATACATTTACAACTATTCTGTACTCATATAATCATATTTTTTCATATTTATCTATTTTTCTCCTTTAGTATTCAATAAATTGCATAGAATACTCAACACTCTGGTATAAAATAGGCTTTCAGTTACCTGATTTGACCCAAGTATAGGCTAATGTGAGGGTTCTGAGCACATTTAAGGTGATCTAGGCTAAGCTATGATGTTTGGGAGGGTAGGTGTGCTAAATGCATTTTTGGCTTAACAATGTTTCTACTGACATGGGTTTGCCTGGGTGTAGCCACACGGTAAGTCAAGGAAGATCTGCCTATAGAATTTTGTACCCTGGTCCCTGTCACCTTCGTGTCTTGTTAAGGTTTGAGTAGCTTTACCTCTCTTCTATTTCCACCTTTATTGCTTCTCCTCCCCTCTCTTCTCAAAACAATTGACATGATCCTTACCATTATCCACCAAAAAGAATTACATGTGCTCGTTTTTTATTCTTTCAAAATTCTATTAGGTTTGAACTTTTTTGAACTATAATTGCATAAGAAATATCTATACCTATATTTATATTATCATCATCATCATGTTGTAGCAGATCATGTCACTCATTTGCTCAAAACTGTTCACAAGAGCCAATCTCACTCAAAACTAAAGTCTTCACCTTTCAACTTAAGGTCAGGCAGTTATAAGAGTCTTTGGGTGGAGAAAGCATGTAATAATAATTAGAGTTATAGGGAATGATTGAGCAACTCTGCCCCCTGACCGTGGTGGTGTTTATACAAAACTATATGGGCTGGAAGAAGCACAAGCTGAAATCAAGATTGTCGGGAGAAATATCAACAACCTCAGATATGCAGATGACACCACCTTTATGGCAGAAAGTGAAAAGGAACTAAAAAGCCTCTTGATGAAAGTGAAAGAGGAGATTGAAAAAGTTGGCTTAAAGCTCAACTTCAGAAAATGAAGATCATGGCATCTGGTCCCATCGCTTAATGGGAAATAGATGGGCAAACAGTGGAAACAGTGTCAGAATTCATTTTGGGGGGCTCCAAAATCACTGCAGATGGTGACTGCAACCATGAAACTAAAAGATGCTTACTCCTTGGAAGAAAAGCTATGACCAACCTAGATATCATATTCAAAAGCAGAGACATTACTTTGCCAACAAAGGTCCATCTAGTCAAGGCTATGGTTTTTCCAATGGTCATGTATGGATGTGAGAGTTGGACTGTGAAGAAAGCTGAGCACAGAAGAATTGATGCTTTTGAACTGTGGTGTTGGAGAAGACTCCTGAGAGTCCCTTGGACTGCAAGGAGATCCAACCAGTCCATCCTAAAGGAGACCAGTCCTGGGTGTCCTTTGGAAGGACTGATGCTAAAGCTGAAACTCCAGTACTTTGGCCACTTGATGTGAAGAGCTGACTCATTGGAAAATACCCTGATGCTGGGAGGGATTGGGGGCAGGAGGAAAGGGAGACCACAGAGGATGAGATGGCTGGATGGCATCACCAACTCAATGGATATGAGTTTGAGTGAACTCTACAAGTTGGTGATGGACAGGGAGGCCTGGTGTGCTGCGATTCATGGGGTTGCAAAGAATTGGACACGACTGAGCAACTGAATTGAACTGAACTGAACTGATAAGCACAATAAAATTCAAACAACTTTACACCAAATGACAGTGATCACAAGTGAATGTATGGGAGTCCCCTGGAGCTGTGTAGTTTGGTTTATTGCACCAGCATCAATTCTGTGGTCTAGGTACTATACTCATATATTGAATAATATCATTGAGGGAAGCTGAGTGAAGGGTATGTGGAAATGTGCTATTTTTGCATGTGAATGAATTCTGTGTCTAAATTCATTTCAAAATTAAAGTTTGGTTTGTTTTTTTTTTTTTTTTCCTGAAAGAGTCCTGTAAGGCCTTGTATGACTGGTCTAGTTACCTCAACATTTGTTTTTACTACTCTCAAGGCATGGCCTCTGCTTCCACTGTCAGCCACCTTGCTACTGCTTTGTAGGCATGTTCCACTCTTTGTTCTTTGCTCCAGAGAAAATCCAGTTTCCTCAGACTTTCTGTGGACTAACCTCCAAGTTTTTGAATAACTATTACATACAATGGCCTTTAATACCTCAACATGCTACCACTCCACACACTCTAATCCTCTTACCTTGATCCACTTTTTTTTTCACAGCACTTACCATCGTCTAACATTGTCATAATTTTCCTAGCTATTATGTTTATTTTCTGTCTTTCTGACAAAAATAAAAGCCACATTGGGACAAAGATCTTTATTTTGTTTATGATATTCAAGTAGCTAGAAAAATGCTTCCAGCATAGCAGATACTCTAAATAAGTGTTGAATTAACTAGCAGATCTTGGATTTTAAGTGTTGGAAGTTTCTATGTGAGCAGTGGGGCATATGCTATTTGAAGAAAAAAAAAGTATTTGCAAACACTTTCTATGTGTAAGACTTCCCCTATTAGCTCAACTGGTAAAGAATCCACCTACAATGCAGGAGATCCTGGTTCAGTTCCTGGGTCAGGAAGATCCTCTGGAAAAGGGTAGGCTACCCACTCTGGTATTTTTGAGCTTCCCTGGTGGCTCAGCTGGTAAAGAATCCACCTGCAATGTGGGAGACCTGGGTTCAGTCCCTGGGATGGGAATATCCCCTGGAGAATGAAATGGCTACCCAGTCCAATATTCTGGTCTGGAGAACTCTATGGACTGTGTACTCCATGGGGTCATAAAAACTGGGACACAACTGAGCAACTTTCACTTCACTCTGTAACATTGACTTAAAGTTCCAACAGAAAACAAATAATATCCTTCAGCTTGCTGCTGCAGGCACTATTGACAGAACATAACATTACTTGTTCTTTGCCTTTTTGTTTTGCACAGTCCAGAATCTCCCTCTGTGCTGACTTCCACACTAGACTGATTCATGAATGGCTGCTGTTTCCCATTGTTTCCTGTTAGTATGCTATGGGCCCCGCGCAGTTTCCCTGAAGTCTTTGAGGCTGACCTGCTATTGCTCAATACAAAACAGCCACTTAGGTGTTCTGCTCTCAGACATTCTCTACATATTAGCTTCTGAAGAGTTAATATTCCAACAAAGGCTGAGCTTGCTCTTCTTCTTACTATACCAATTAATTTCCAGTAAGGTTTGCTGAAGGAAATGGCAACCTACTCCAGTATTCTTGCCTAGAGAATCCCATAGACAGAGGAGCCTGGTGAGCTGCTGTCCATAGGGTCGCACAGAGTTGGAGACGACTAAGTGACTTAGGATGCATGCATGCATTGGAGAAGGAAATGGCAACCCACTCCAGTATTCTTGCCTGGAGAATCCCAGGGACAGAGGAGCCTGGTGCGCTGCCGTCTATGGGGTCGCACACAGTCGGACACGACTGAAGTGACTTAGCAGCAGCAACAGCAGCAGCAAGGTTTCCTGGTCTATGAAGAGATGGCATATGAAATCAGTCATGGCCTTTGTTTTCAGACACAGTCCTTAAAGGACTGTGAAGTTGACAACTTGTGAAGTCAAGTTGATATATAAATAATCGTGTGTGTTTGTTTATCAACACTTATTACAATTAAATAATTTCTGAAATAAATTTGCTAATGTCCATGTCCTTAAGTAGGAATAAAACTGAGAATAGAAACAGTATACAACTTATTTATTGATCCATCTCCAAAGCATACATCCATGCTTGGCAAGTACTAGGATCTCAAGAAATACTTATTGAATTAATAAATAAAAATCGTTTTGGAATTCTGTCTTAAAATAAAACATGACTTTCCACCTTTGGAGTTAAAATAATGTCATGGATAAAGTGCCCAATTCAGTACTGAAGTCCGAGAAAGTCATTAAGAATACTGATAAAGTGAAAACTAACTCTTATGCTTTTAATGATCTCAATATTTCAGTTGAACTGGTAACTTTTAAAATTATTAACATATGTTGGTGAAATTGATTAAAATCTACAAAGTTGTGATTGTAATAAGTGAAAAAAGGAGCAACTCTTCTTTACTTTTAAGAAAACTTTCACCTGGGGCTAAAAATTTTGCAAAACTAGTATCACAGAGAACAGTATTCTTGTAAACGCTCCCTTAGGAAATATGGGCAATAGATTGGCCAAATAATTTGGGGAAATAAAATATCCAATATCCTCCTTCTCATACTGACACCTTCATAAAGTACATTAATGAGTTAACAGCTCTGAGTAGTTCTACAGAAAATAAATTTTATTTTTTGAAAATATAAATTTCACATCCAAAGACTTTTACCTTAATAATCTTTGTAAATATTCTGATGTACCCTTATTTCATGAAACACTTTTTTAGAAATGTGCAAAGTAAAATATGATGTGATCTTTGTTATTTAATTAAGTACTGTGGCACAATACATGAATCCGTGAACTTTGATTACTTCTTTAGATTTTGATTAAAAACTCTCAATATTTATATGTAAGTATTTATAAAGGACCTCTTAATTTTCTTCCAGTCCTAAAGATATAACTTTTCTTAAGTAATTAGCATATTCAATCATCTTGGTGATTTAAATATTTTCTAAATGCTTTAGATTTCTTTATTTTTTTTACATTCTCCCTTGATCTTTATAATTGTTTTTATAATACTATTTTGATTGGTTATAAAAAATTGATTTTATTTAAAGGTATATGATTAAAAGTACAATAAAACAACTCAAAAGCAAGACTAGACTAGAAGAAAATTTAGCAATGATAAAATCACAATCATTTGCCAAATATGAAATGAGATTTTCAAAACCAAGTTTAATGTAATCTAGTACATTTTTCTTCAGAAACAGAGCTTCACTTATCCAACCTTGAAAGGGCTAAGAACTTTGGAAAGCAATGGCCTTTATAAAATATTTAAAATAGCATTTCATTTAAAGCAATAAAAATGTCTAATGTTTCCTACCATTCCTTTTCATCTTCTGCCTGGGTCCTTTTCTTCTCAGAACGCATAAGAAAGCTTGCAAAGTAGAAACAAACTGGATAAACAGAAATCAGATTTTCTAGGCAGAATTAGAAATGAAATAAAATGAAACATGTAACAAAAGGTGAGTAGTAACCAAACAGAAAAATGAGTGTGAGTGAAGTAAGCTTATCTTGCCAAAATATATTATAAAAGTTATAATAGATGATAAGATCTTTAGGAAATTTAAGATGATGAGCTTCACTGTAATTTTCTTTGTAACTACACTTTAAAAAGATGTAGGTATGCTTGAATTAGAAGTGAATAAGAGTTGACTCAAAGCATGTCATTAATTATCCTTGACTGTTTTATACTGTGGCTAATTCAGATGTTACTCAGGCAAAGGAAGGTTGATTTATTTAGTCTGGTATCCTATTCTCATTTAAAAAAGCTTGGGCACCACTGAGTAACACAAGTCAGCTCTGCTTTTCTCCTTGAAAGCAGGCAACAGAATTAGCCAAGAAAGGATGTTTCTAAATGGGCATTAAAAGTCATCCATGTTGGAGGATGATATATTAAAAAGAAAGGCTTGGAAAGGAGATATTGTTGCTTAGTCAATTAAGTTTTTTAAAAATAGCTTTACAAAGGATGTCCTGGTAAATCCAAATAGCACAAACTTTACCATTGGCTTATTTTATTTGCATTTTGGCTTATTTTTATTTTTTTAAGTGCAAAAAAAATTAAAACCTGAGAAT
Organism: Aepyceros melampus; assembly: GCA_006408695.1. NCBI lineage: Eukaryota > Metazoa > Chordata > Mammalia > Artiodactyla > Bovidae > Aepyceros > Aepyceros melampus. The sequence continues at coordinate 68,012 of SJXQ01012846.1, forward strand.
TATGGGGAACAAGCAAAGACTCAAAAGTTTTATACTAGAATGCTAACAGTTTCTGAGATTATCCTTAGTTTGAGAAAAGAACAATAAACCAATAGGGTAACACGCTGTTTTAAAACAGTGTGATTCCATTAGGCTACAAATATGTTCTGTTAGTAATTCTAAGTTCTCTTTGTTGTTAGTCTCATTTCACACTGGCCTTCAAAAAAGTTCCTCTCAAATGTTTACAATGATGGAAACTATATACAAAGTTCATAATAGCTAGGATGTGCTTTCTGATGTAGGTAAAGAAAAACTGTGAACTTAATTTTTTGTGGTACATTTATGTTATTTCGTCCATTTTTCCAAAAGTTGCATTTAAATGCCAAAGGAACAATTTACTCACTTGCCTCAGGCCACACAAGTCAGTAGCATGGAGCAATATTTGAGGGGGATTAAAATTCACAAGTTCTGACACCTAGTCCACTAGGCCACACCACTTTCAAACAGACCCCAATAGATCAACTTTCTTTATGAAAACACATGTTTCCTAATGCTATTGCTGCTGAAAGATATGTCTGTTCATGTGGCTAATCTTCATTACTTAGAAAGGAATAATAGGCAAGGATCACTCACCTAAAGTTCACTGCACTCTCAGAAATTTAAAGGGATACTTCAAGTTTTTCAAAACTCAAATTTGATTTTCCCTTTTGAAAGAATTTCTTAACGTGTGGTTTATCCTGATTTTCATGTTTCTGTTTTTATTATTCTGAGCCAGCAAAATTTTATCACATAATCATTGTGCTTGAAAGTAAGGAAATTGAATATATTTTCAGGGTTGTAGATAATTAAACATTATAAATTATATTGATGATGCATCAAAAGAGAAAGCCTAACTGTACTAATTTTTCAAGAAAAAAATTCTGGTCTGTAACTTTAGCACTTTAGGTCTAGCAGTAAATCAGCTGAGAATGAAAATTTACAATGTTCTCTGAGGAAGGTGAAATTTATTATTAGCTTTTATATACTCCATTATTTTCCCAAAGTGCTATAAAATAATTTTACAAGTTATTCTTTGTGGCCTTCCTGTGTTGTGGTGAATGATATAATTTTCTTATATACAAGTTAGAGAGAAAAAAAAAGAACAACCTGAGGTCAAAGCAAGATTTGCTGTCTTACAAGGTCATAGGATAACCCTTTAGCATTAGTTATAATTGAAAAAATATATAGTTTTATGACATGATTGTTTTAACTTTTCTACTCTTTTAAACATCCAATCTAATTCAAGTACTACTTTTGTAACTCTATTGCCCAATAATATCTTTCAAGTAATTAGTGTTGATTGTGCGCCAGACACAGTTTCATGTGATAACTTATTTAATCTTCAAAGTGATCCTACAAGGAAGATTTACTTTATACATTTTACAGAGAATTGAAACGACATTCCTCCACCCAAGAAGGAGCATAGAATTGTGGTTCTCAAAGTGTGAGGCCCCAAGCAGCAGCAGTGTCACTGGGGAGTGGTTAGAAATGCTGATCCTTGGGTCCACTCCAGACCAGCTGATTTAGTAGCTCAGACTAGAAGGCCCAACAGTCTGTGTTTAACAGGTTGATTTTGAAGCAAGCTATAGTCTGAGAGCCACTTGTTTGGAACATAAAATCTAGAGGTAGACTGCCTGATTTTGAGTGACAAGATTTTCTGTTATAAGCTATATGACTTGAAGTCACTGGTCTCTCAGGGCCAAGTAGGATTATCTTTAGAATGTAAGTTATAAAAATAGTACCTCTTTGAGGAGACTGTCAAGAGCACTTAAATAGAATTTATAACAGACCTCAGGCAGCTAGTGTTTCTTCTGTGGACACCAAATTTAAAACTTAATTTTAGTATCTATGGAGTCAGAATTAATTACTATAAGAGGATCTATTAATATTATATATTAAAGTATTCTGCACATTTCCTGACAACAAATGGTTAGTGACTGAGATTTGTTAGTAGCACTATTATGTATCATTATCATTGCTAGCCATAATTTGACTTCTAGAAGACTGGGTTATTAGTTTACCTTTGACCTTAAGCTCAGGAATCCTTCTCCACCCTCCTTTTGACTGGATTTCTGTCCACTACCTTTTTATTTGTTCCTGTCTGTCTTTGGCCAGCTGTTGGTCCACCTGTTCTTTATGACTAAGAGAGTTAGCCATGTGGACAGCTTCTCGATCTACAGTCAGCCTAACCCTCAATTCTGTCTTATTTCCGTAAGAAGAGATACAATAGTGTGCTGAATTTTGTAGCTTGAGTTAGAATTCAGCCCCATGACCATTTTAAAAGTGTGTCCCCTCTTAGTTACTAACTTTCTTTTAGTTGAATTCGAATAAAGTTATACTAAAGCACATAAATGTTATCAAATTTTATCTATGCCTCAGTCAGTTCAGTTTAGTCCTCAGTTGTGTCTGACACTTTGTGACCCCATGGATTGCAGCACACCAGGCTTCCCTGCCCATCACCACCTCCTGGAGCTTACTCAAACTCATGTTCATCGAGTCAGTGATATCATCCAACTATCTCATTCTCTGCCTTCCCCTTCTTCTCCCACCTTCAATCATTCGCAGAATCAGGGTCTTTTCCAATGAATTGGCCGTTTATATCAAGTGGCCAAAGTATTGGAGTTTCATATTCAGCATCAGTCCTTCCAATGAACATTCAGGACTAATTTCCTTTAGGATGGACTAGTTGGATCTCCTTGCAGTCCAAGGGACTCTCAAGAGTCTTCTCCAACACCACAGTTCAAAAGCATCAATTCTTTGGTGCTCAGCTTTCTTTATAGTCCAACTCTCACATCCATGCATGACTAGTGGAAAAACCATAGCTTTGACTAGACAGACCTTTGTTGGCAAAGTAATGTCTCTGGTTTTTAATATACTGTCGAGGTTTTTAGTATACTGTCTATGCCTCATGGTTGTGATTTTCTGAATGAGTTCAATGTCAATTTTCAAAAAATTTCCCTTGTACAACATTTTTCTCTTTTCCTCTTTCTGATAAAAATATGTGCTTTGATTAAAAGTAAACAGGCATGAAAAAAAAATCTTTCTTCCCCAGAATATTTCTCAAGTTGTAACAATAATACTTTTAAAAAACCAAGCAGGAAAACATATTGCCTTCCCTTATATATTTGTAATTTTTGTGTACACAACATATAGATATTCTCATCACTTATTAATTTCTGTTAACATTGTTATATTCCACACTTCAGCACTCAGACACAAACATTATCTATTCTTATTCTTCAGTTCAGTTCGGTCGCTCAGTTGTGTCCAATTCTTTGCACCCCTGTGGACTGCAGCATGCCAGGCTTCCCTGTCCATCACCAGCTAGCAGAGTTTGCTCAAACTCATGTCCATCGAGTCAATGATGCCGTCCAACCACCTCACCCTTTGTCATCTCCTCTCCTCCTGCCATCAATCTTCTCAGCATCAGGGTCTTTTCTAACAAGTCAGTTCTACACATCAGGTGGCCAAAGTATTGGAGTCTCAGCTTCAGCATCAGTCCTTCCAATGAATATTCAGGACTGATCAAGGAACATTAACCTCAACAATATTGAGGAAAGGACATCTTTAAATATAAAGTTATTCTATCACCTTCTGCAAGGCACAAGTTAAAAAAACAAACCAAGTTAGAAATAGTAATATAGCATAGTGTTTTTAAATACTCCTAAGTAAAGGTCATTTTTCTACTACATAGAATAAAATTGGATATGTTTCTGATTTGTGTTCATGATAAACTGAAAATATTTTTTATGACTGAAATTCCATAAAGTTAGATCCACGTGGGGAAACCAAGAGTCATTTATGAGCATGACCTTCTCTGTTATTCAGTCTTTTTGGACATAATTATTTGTAAGAGCTTACATCTCTGAAATTATGTCCAAGGAAGAGAAGGAGGAGAAGTAAGAATATGGAAGAAAAAATAGCCAGAAATATAAGAAAATAAAATGCTGTCAAATGAGTCAGATTATATTAACTACTATATCAGTTACTAGGAAAGGAAATGGCAACCCACTTCAAAACAAATATATATATATATATATATATATATATCAGTTATATTACCAATTCTTGGCTACTATTTTTAAAACTAAAATTTTATAATTATAGTTTAATTTATAGTTTCTACTTAAAATTTAAGTTTAAAAATACTTAAGTCATATAATTTAGCTATATGCCACACACCTGCAGTTGTATGGACAGATTGCATAAGAATTACCAGCATTTACACTAAACCAATAATGCAGTGTCTTTAAACTTTGCCTTGCTGCAAGTGTCAAGAAATGCTAATCCATTAATACTTGTTAAAAAATGGAAATAAGTCATATGCTATGCTAGAAATGTGCGTTTTCAGTGAGGCAAAGAGTGGTCATCGTTGTTATTTTTCTAGTTGTGTGAGAGAATTGCTTGTTAAATACATGAAATCACTCCTGTTTAGTACATTTTGCATTTTTTACTTTATCCATATTTATATTTACTCTTATCCTCTTTGTCCACATTCATATTCAAAATCTATCATGTTTAAAAGTAACTGTGTAACCCATAAAATGTTGGAAGATTATTAGGAGAATGAAGATATTATTTTTCACAACTTGGTAATAATCAGAGTAAACACGTAAATCTGGAAGATATGTTATAGAAATAATGTTCTCTGACAGTTAACATAAAAGACTTAAGAAACCGCGTGTCTCTGGCCTGAAGTAAATTCTGGCTTTATCATTCAGTACAAAATTATATCTTCATCAATGTTTCATGTGTGCTTTGTCGTGTTCAACTCTTTGCAACCGTTTGGACTATTGCCTGCCAGTCTTCTCTGTGCATGGAATTTTCCAGGTAAGATTACTGGAGTGGCTTGCCATTCCCTTCACCAGAGGATCCTCCCGAGCCGGGGATCACATAGAGTCTCCTGTATTGTCAGGCAGATTCTTTACCACTGAGCCAAAAGGGAAGTCCTGGTCTTGTGTTCACTAATGGACATGGATGTTTTTCTTATCTTAGTAAGTAATTTATTAGTCCAAAATTACATCTATTATCATTGGAAGATAACTTTTCATCTTGTTCAAGTCATTTCTGTAAGTGCGTTGAGCCAAAAAGATTTGATTTCTTCTTAAAACTCCGTTAGCACCACCCATGCGGGAGAAGGCATTGGGAACCCACTCCGGTACTCTTGCCTGGAGAATGCCAGGGGCGGGGGAGCCTGATGGCTGCTGTCTATGGGGTCACACAGAGTCAGACATGACTGAAGTGACTTAGCAGCAGCAGCACCACCCGTGTTCTCTTAAAGATGTTACCTGATCTAAGCATCACTTTATTTGTTGATTGAAAATAGAAGTGCATATAAATACCTAACACAGAGATACAAATGAGATGAAATAATAACCTTAAAAGGATATAAGAATGTAACTTTTTCTGTGTCCATTTCTGCAGTCCTCCTTTCTATATGCTTTATTGCTGATACCTTAGAAAAAATCTAACATTGATTGAATGGTAGCTCATCTCTTTCATTTGTCCATTTCCTTCAATCTTATTTGTAAAATCTAACTTAGAAGGGAGCTTTCAATCAATACAGTCTCTGTGGATGAATGCTTTCCAAGTGGAAACTGGAGTGGCAAAAAATGCAATGATTGAAAGGACTCAGTTGTAGTACCCATACTTGATTCTCATTACTCTTGGTAATTATATTCTATAAATCTGAATACAAGGGTAGGTTCTTGAGTGCATCTGCTCAAATCATTTTCATCAGTTGATCAATACATAAATCTTGTTTTGAGATACCTTATTTAATGTATATTGTTGACTCATAAGCATTAAACCCAAGGTCAACAACACTGTAACTCATGTCTGCAGGAAGATTTTCTGAGTCACGTGTTTTCTCTGTAAGGCACGTCACAAAGTTTTTGAGTTTCAAACACTAGGCAGCACATCCTCATGATGCCTTGAGGCCATTAAAACAGTGAACTCACCAACACAAAGCATAAACATGTGGAAACATGGCAGTAAATAGACCACAAAAAGGATATTTGTTTACAAGACCTGAAACAGGAAGGTAGAATTCACCGTTTGGCCTTTGCTGGGAATATATGTGTGGGGCAACAATTCTTTTGCCACTCTATGCATTGCCCTCACATGACCAGGGACTGGTCACGTTGGAGTTATGAATAAATTTTAGTGTGTAGGCGAATTCACACACACAAAATCCACAAGTAAAAAGGATCAATTTCATTTGCTATTTCCTATTTACATGCCACTCTCATTTTGTCCAAGCTTCAAAATAGTTCTTTTTTCCCCCCCTTTTTTTTTGGTTGTTTTAAGTTTTTTTGCCTTTTAAAACTTTAAGAAAATAAATCATTCCATCTCTGACAGGTTACTACTCTACTATTTTATTTTAGCATTCTTTAGTACTTTATTAATATTACAGACACTCAGATGCTAAAAATTGAGATAAATGATTTCTAGACAACTTGCAAGAATATTTAGAGAGGAGAAAATCAGGACAAGTCATTTAAATAAAATCATCAGACTCTTTGTTTAATGATCTGCATTAAATCCTAATGTTTTCTAATGTAAGGAGTAATATCCGAATCTGAAGGCCATAGATTTCTGTGAATTAGTAGACAACAGAAAAACATGACTGTAGGAGAATCACTTGTGGTATAATTAAATTGACTTATCTACAGGTAAAAATCAATATCTTTGATAGAGCCATCATTTTGATGAAGTGGACTAAATGTGTGCCTTGTACCCCTTCATGTCAGTTTTCTGCACTTATGAAGACTGAAGTGATTTTAAGAGAGTGGGGAAAAGGTAACTTAACCAAGAAAATTTAAGGACTGAAGCCAATAATCACACAGAATCCTTACCAAGCCACTCCTCCCAATACAGTCACTAAATGAGAGGATTGCCATCTTTTCTGTCCATAAGTGTTCATCAATTTCATGCTTCCACTTCACTAGGTTGATATGTACGGCAGGTACTGCACATTTATTTTTTTTTTTTTCAAATTCTCCCAGCCTTCTGTTCAGTAGACATTAATACTTCCAGAATTTTACAAATAATAAAACTAAAGCTTAGTGGTTTTGACTTGTTCAAATGAAATAGTTAGTAAGTAGTTCAGTTTAAATTGAAGTTCAAATAAGTAGTTTAATTAAAATTGAAATTCAAGTTGGAGAGACTCGTCCATAATTTTCCACTACATCTGGCATTACGCCTATCAAACCAAAATTCTTGCTATTGGGTATGCTGTAAGTTAGTCCTCAGGGGATGTCGATTCTACACTGCTTTCCTATCTTGGGAGATTTATGTTCTTCAAAAATCACTGATAGCTCCTAAAATCAAGAAGACATGATAGAAGAAAGAAGAATCCACAAGAACTCTGATAGTTCTAAGATAAGACCTCCTCAGGAGAGAGGAAAATGGATTTCCCTCTGTGACTATACATTCCTTAAAACTTCACAGTGTGTAGCTGGGAAAATGTGCATTTGTAGTCATACTAACAAAGTTCTTAACTGTGAGAGTGCCATGCCTTCATCTATATAAAGTGAGAATTAAAATACTCATGTCTCTTGGATGCTAACAGGTTCAAATGAGATATAACTGAAAGTGCCTTTCAAAATGGACCTAGCTCACTTACAAATGCACTCACTCCCTTCAAATTCCTTCTTCAACCTTAAATTTTCTCAGTAATATGTTAAAATGCTTCAATCTTTCCCACATTTAATAGCTGGCAAGATATATAGTTCGTGTGATTTTATGTAGAGCTCATCATATTTGGTGTAAGCATTCTGAATCTGTATCATGGGAAAAAAAACTTGGTTTCATTTATTCATTAAATAAATATGTATGAGGGCATATGAAAAACAATGACTTTGCTGAGAACTAGTACTGTAATAACAAGTAAAGGAAAGCATCTTCCTTAGTAGAAGGGAATACAATGCAATGCAAAACAATAAATATTCTGCATAATCCAGGAGACAAATATACTTGATCAAGTTCTGGAGCATTGCAGAATGTTATGTGTGAACTGGACCCCATGGGATGAGTAGCAGTCAGTGAGCACAAGACTAGGGAGAAAAAGCAGAGGGAAAATTTCTGAAAGAGGCTGCAAGGCAAGAAAAATGGCAGCACTTGCATTTTTAAAATAGATGCTGTCAAGGATATGCATCTCCTATAAATGTCAACATTCTTAAATTGTATATAGGTAATTTCTACTTCAGAACATATTCTGATTGATTTATCAGCTTTACAGGATGCCATCCATAAAAATATGTCAACCTCTTACAGAATAAGTGATTGTATGAAAAGGCTCATAATACCTTCTCTTAATCCCTTCCCTCTCAGATAGGATGTCTATAGAGCGTTACACTGAACAGACTGAAGATGTCTCTGCCCCAGTGCTTAAATTATTGATTGAACCTGTCACTAGCAAATTCTTTAAACTGGATACATTTTGATTGAGGAGGAAGGAATGTTTAAATGGATGCCTGACTGAGAAGAGAATGGTTTTGCAAATTTCTCCACAGTGCTCCTAATTAAGTTCTGATAATACAGTATTGTGAGATAACTAGTTCTCTTCTATTTTTAATACAGCAATTTTAAAATGTGCATATAAATTAAAAACACAGGAGTCAGAAGCACTAGAGATTGATAACAGTTCTTCCCGTGCCTGTTAGATGTTGCTTGGGAAAGAAAATATGAAATAGGTTGATTGAGAGAGAAAGTTTTACCAGGCTTTCTATATTCAGGAGAAAGATTTATGATTCTAATCTGAATAGCCCTCTCAGGAAGTCTAGGTTCCCACACAACATAGGAAATGATGTATCTTTCTATAGCACTAAAAGACACATTATGTATTAAAGAGGATATCTGAAAGTCAGTCTGTTTTGAAACTATCCAGTTGCAGTCTTAAAAAGATCATAGCAATTTTTATACTTTTCAAAGCTATACTAAGGATCAACACAACAGTTTTTAACAAGTAAATCCATTTTAAGATGTAATGTAATAAAGCTCATGGTTAATTACATAGATACTCCTATGAAACAGTATGGCCTATACCATCCCCCCAGCAAAACAACTAGATGCATGCAAAGTAATGAAAGTATTGGAGGCCATGCTATCTTTCTGTTGACTACTGTACTGTCAATTTTTAAAAATAAATTTAAATTTGTTTATTTTAATTGGAGGCTAATTACTTTACAATATTGTATTGGTTTTGCCATATATCAACATGAATCCACCACAGGTGTACACGTGTTCCCCATCCTGAACCCTCCTCCCACCTTCCTCCCTGTACCATCCCTCTGGTTCATCCCAGTGCACCAGCCTCAAGCATCCTGTATCCTGCATCGAACCTGGACTGATGATTCATTTTTTATATGATATTATACATGTTTTAATGCTATCAATTTTTATATCTTCAGTTCAGTTCAGTTCAGTCGCTCAGTCATATCTGTCTCTTTGCAACCCCATGAATCTCAGCACGCCAAGCCTCCCTGTCCATCATCAACTCCCGGAGTTCACCCAAACTCATGTCGATGAGTCGGTGATGCCATCCGGCATCTCATCCTCCATCATCCCCTTCTCCTCCTGCCCCCAATCCCTCCCAGCATCAGGATCTTTTCCAATAAGTCAACTCTTCAGATGAGGTAGCCAAAGTACTGGAGTTTCAGCTTTAGCATCAGTCCTTTCAATGAACACCCAGGGTTGATCTCCTTTAGGATGGACTGGTTGGATCTCCTTGCAGTCCAAGGGACTCTCCAGAGTCTTCTCCAACACCACAGTTCAAAAGCATCAATTCTTTGGCACTCAGCTTTCTTCACAATCCAACTCTCACATCTATACATGACCACTGGATAAACCATAGCTTTGACTAGACGGACTTTTGTTGGCAAAGTAATATTTCTGCTTTTTAATATGCTGTCTAGGTTGGTCATAACTTTCCTTCCAAGGAGTAAGCATCTTTTAATTTCATGGCTCCAATCACCATCTGCAGTGATTTTGGAGCCCCCCAAAATAAAGTCTGACACTGTTTCCACTGTTTTCCCATCTATTTCCCATGAAGTAATGGGATCAGATGCCATGATCTTTGTTTTCTGAATGTTGAGCTTTAAGCCAACTTTATCTTTTAATTTCATGGCTGCAATCACCATCTGCAGTGATTTTGGAGCCCCCCAAAATAAAGTCTGACACTGTTTCCACTGTTTTCCCATCTATTTCCCATGAAGTAATGGGATCAGATGCCATGATCTTTGTTTTCTGAATGTTGAGCTTTAAGCCAACTTTTTCACTCTCCTCTTTCACTTTCATCAAAAGACTCTTCAGTTCCTCTTCACTTTCTGTCATAAAGGTGGTGTCATCTGCATATCTGAGGCTGTTGATATTTCTCCCAGCAATCTTGATTCCAGCTTGTGCTTCCTCCAGCCCAGTGTTTCTCATGATGTACTCTGAATATAAGTTAAATAAGCAGGATGACAATATACAGCCTTGATGTACTCCTTTTCCTATTTGGAACCAGTCTGTTGCTCCATGTCCAGTTCTAACTGTTGCTTCCTGACCTGCATATACGTTTCTCAAGAGGCAGGTCAGGTGTTCTGGTATTCCCTTCTCTTTCAGAATTTTCCACAGTTTATTGTGATCAAAGGCTTTGGCATAGTCAATAAAGCAGAAATAGATGTTTTTCTGGAACTCTCTTGCTTTTTCCATGATCCAGTAGATGTTGGCAATTTGATCTCTGGTTCCTCTGCCTTTTCTAAAAGCAGCTTGAACATCAAGGAGTTCACGGTTCACGTATTGCTGAAGCCTGGCTTGGAGAATTTTGATCATTACTTCACTAGCATGTGAGATGAGTGCAATTGTATGGTAGTTTTATGTCTTGAGACTATTCTAATATCAAAGTATACATTTCCTATGAAAACTGCTATTTTCATCCTAATACATGATTCTCTTACCTTAATGCAAACAATGATGATAGAGCACACTAATTCTGAATTTTATGTGGAATTATTACTTGCACCTATAATGAAATGATATCTAAAATCCAGCTATAATGTAACAGTATAAAATATCCTTCAAGCTCTTGAATGTGTTTCTAATCAGCAATACAGTAGCTATTTCCTGCACTGAAAATTCTTTGTTATATATGTAAAATTAGAAATCTGAATTGGCATGCCCATCTAAAGAAAACAAAGACAAATCTACATCACAAAACCTGAGTAGACAACTAGATGACAACGGCAGAGCTGTTCCAGGCCACTGAAAACATGATGCCTTTAAATGAAGTATTTTTACTTACGCTTTTAAGAACATGTCACTATAATAATAGTAAACCCTGGAGAGCTTTAATTTCATGAGTTTACAGTTCAAACTCTAAACCACCCATTTTAATAGGAAAAATGATCCCAATATATTCTATTTGTTGTCATAATATGATGCCCTGGTGTTTTGTTGCTCTCTCTCCAAAGATTTCCTGAAACTTTATTTGTCAATGACTATTCATGTTCCCATTTATGTAAATTCCCTGTGTATTCGTTAATACAATTCAAGCCATTTATTCTTTGTTCTCCTTTTTAAAAATGTTTTGCACAATGCTTCTCTATAAGGCTCTCCTTGGATGGTTGAACATGGTTTCAATGGGGTGTTTAACTGTCTTCTCACACAACAATCAGGAAGTTGACTGTGGCTGTCTCTCCAAGGAAGGTTCATGAGGTTTGTCTAAAATATATTTTATTTAAAAAAAATCTTTGCTTTTGCAAGTTTTACGACGGGTTTATACTTTTTACAAGATGCCCTTCTCAAACATGTATCATTCCCCAGCAGTCTTTTAAAATTGAGTCAAAACACTTTCCTTTCGGAGGAGTTTTACCCCAAAGGCTAGTATGTTATACATATTTCCTGCTTGACTTTTCATTTTAAAAGATTTATTCTTAATCCCAGGCATACTGGAACATTATTCAGACAGAGTATCAAGTTTGCTCAGCCTCAGTGGCCTACTGGCAGCCTGCATCTTGCCACAAGAGTAGCTGAAAGCAAGTCTCTGCCCTGTAGGTGGTTAGAGTTGGAGAAGCTTGGCTTTACCAGGTAGGAAATCACCCTGTCAGGAAGAGTCCTGGAAGCATGATTAGTTTACTAACTTCATTTAATGAAAACGTTTGCAACACAGTGTTCATGTGCTCTCGGTGTCTGCCGTTGCTAAACAATGCAGTGTTTCATGAGCTGAGTGGAAGGCCATGTGCACACCCAGCAGGAGGACATTCCAGGCTCCCCTGCTTCCTCAGCCTTGTGATCTTGTGTACTTCTTGTGCAAATTTCTATTTTTGTGATTCCTTCTCTGCCCTCTCTCTCCATTACCCACAGCCATGAATACACAAATTAGGAATAAAGTGAGAGAGGTTCCTCTCCTATTTTCCAATCTTGAGAAATCTTATTAAAAATTTGTACTTTTAAATTATCAGCTTCTCAGGTAGAGAATTTCTAATGACAAAGCTCTGTGCCTCAGAGGTTTGCCTTAATTTCCCAGAAGAAATACTCTAAAATGAGTGCAAATTAACTTTTAGAAAGAAGATAGATTTCATTCCTCTTAAGTGCCTTGTGCTGGGGGAGGGGTGAGGCCAGGCTTACAGTTAAGTGTGTTTAGAACTTCATCCTTAACTTGAGGATTCTTAATTATGCATCTGACTTGCTTGGTGGTAGTTTAAACTGTGGAAAATTTGAACCAAATGTGTATATTGTGGAGTTTTTTTCCCCTAGGTTTTTTAAATAACAGGCTAAGTATCATTTAAATTCTGAGAGTAGCCTTTTATTTTTAAATTTAAAATTGTTTTTGCAAGTAAATAGCTATGGCAAAGGAACTACACTGTTTTCTTAAAGATTACTTTTTTCCTAGTGTGCACACACACTCACAAAATCCTATTAAGGTAAGAAGAAATATGTTCTCTTTTCCTAAGTAATAAGTTTAAAAAAAAAAAGAATTCTTTCTTATTAATGAAACTTACACATTCTGTTTACCCTTCTAGAAAGAGTTAGAGAAAAGATCAGCAACAAGAAGTTATTTTATACATTAATATTTATAGTTATTGAATAAGTTATATTCATATGGCTAATTGTTTTTTTTTTACTTTCTTTTAATTACTGGCTTAGACATGCACTTAATAAATGCTCAAAATAAATGGTAGCAAAATTTCAAAGATGTATTCAGTTTGTTTAAAATTTAGTGAAGTGTATGCTAGTGTGTAAGTTGAGTTTTTAATGTAAGACCTTGAGTAATTGACTTTTTTTTTTTTTTAACAACTAAGTGTTCTTAATAAGGGCATCTGTCCCAGTGGATCCTGCAATATTTGATATGATCCTAAAGTAAGGGTAGGACAACTATCTTATACATTTGACTATTAATTTATCTCCTTGTTAGTTGTTGATTACAGTCCTTTTTGCTAACTAGCCAATGGTTATGAAAAATAGTATCTGAGCCCTCAGTACTATTATATAGTTCATTGGGAAAAGTCATTTTAGACCAACTGTGGTATGAAAAGAGATATTTACATCAGTAACAAAAGCAATCTTTATTGAACTTGTTAAACCATAGTATTTGACAGCATTCTATTATCATCCTAAGATGTGAAGTGTCTTTTTATACATCCCACTTACAAACTCAGTAAAAAATATAAAATTACTAACTACAGCTCTTCAACATTCCTTGTTATGTGTGAATGTGTGTGGCTATGTGTGGGTTTGTGTGCACATGATGAGTAGCACAGAGTAAAATACAACATCATTTGCCAAATGTAAAATTGGTGCAATGGCATTTACTTCCTGAAAATATCAATGGGTTTATTTGGTAATGTCCATGTTTCATAATGATTTTTAAATACTATTTCTTAGAAAATACTGATATTCCAGGTAGATAGCTAGGTGGAATTTTAAACAGGACTTAAGGAATAAGTGGTTATAGACAGTCTGACTACAATTCAGTGGTTCTGCTATAGAAAGCATCTCAAAGTTAATAGTAATCAATACAAAGGCTCCTGAGAATTGAAAAGAAAAATGGGGCTGGAGTTGGAGAAGGGGTGGGGCTGTCACCATGTCTCTCTCTCATCCAGCTTATACAAATCAAAGCACTTGAGTAGTGACAAGTGATGTTTCTATTCTCATCGATTAGTACTGAGTGAACTGTTCTGGAGGGGATGATTGCTTTTCAGAGAGTCAAGCATGGTATTTCGGTTTCAGGTGAACTGAGCAAAGCATCGATACAGTTATAAGATATGATTTTAGCACATGAAGGCTTCTGCAGTGTATTTATGCATATTTCCTTTCTGTGCTGCTGCTGCTGCTGCTAAGTCACTTCAGTCGTGTCCGACTCTGTGCGACCCCATAGACAGAAGCCCACCAGGCTCCTCCGTCCATGGGATTCTCCAGGCAAGAACACTGGAGTGGGGTGCCATTTCAGCCATAAAATATATAGAGGGCATACCAACAAGTATGACACAACTATATGTATCATATAAAACATATTAACAATTTGTCTCCACTATTGCTATCTAATTGTGAATATGCTAGATTTTGAGTTATGTTCCCAAATGTGGGAGTAACAGTATCCTGCCACATAATTATGACCTTTGTAATTGAAGTATAGTTGATTTACAATATTGTATTAATTTCTGCTGTACAACAAAGTGATTCAGTTAAGCATATATATATATATACATATACAGTGCTTTTCTATTCTTTTCTAGTATGGTTTATCACAGGATATTGAATATAGTTCCCCGTTTTATACAGTAGGACCTTGTTGTTTATTCACTTTCTACATACTAGCTTACATCTGCTAACCCTGACCTCCCACTCCATCCCTTCTTCGCCTCACCTCCCCCTTGGTAACTACATGTCTGTCCTCTGTGTCTGTCAGTCTGTTTCTGTTTCATACAGTTCATTTGTATCACATTTTAGATTATGCATGTAAATGCTCTCTTATGATATTTGTCTTTATCTGTCTGACTTAACTTCACTCAGTATGACAATCGCTAGTTTCATCAATGTTGCTGCAAATGGCATTATTTCATTCTTTTTTATGACTGAGTAGAATTCCACTGTGTATATGTACCACATTCATTTTATTCCATTCCTCTGTTGATGGACATTTTGGTTGTTTCCATGTTTTGGCTATTTTGAATAGTGTTGCTATGATCATAGGGGAGTATGTATCTTTTTCAATTACAGTTCTGTCTGGATATATCCAGAGCAGTCTCTGGGTCAGGAAGATCCCCTGTAGAAGGGAATGGCTACCCAATATTCTTGCCTGAAGAATTCCATGGGCAAAGGACCCTGGCAGGATACAGTTCATGGATTTGCAAAGAGTCAGACATGATTGAGCGACTAACACTGCATATATACCCAGGAGTGGGTTTTCTAGATGTGGGTTTTCTATAGTGATTCTATTTTTAGTTTTTTAGAAATTTTTATTTATTTATTTTTGGCTGTGTTGGCTCTTCATTGCTCTGTGTACTTTTCTGTAGTTGTGAGAGCAAGGGCTTCTCGCTAGTTGTGGTGCGTGCTAAGTCACTTCAGGCATCTCCGATTCTTTGCGACCCCATGGACTATAGCCTGCCAGGCTCCTCTGTCCATGGGATTTTCCAAGCAAGAGTACTGGAGTGGGGTGCCATTTCCTTCTCCACTAGTTGTGGTGCACGGTCATCTAATTGCAGTGGCATCTTTGTTGCAGAGCTCTAGAGAGCACAGGCTTCAGGAGCTGTGGCACATGGGCTCAGTAGACGTGGCTCCCGGGCTGTAGAGCACAGGCTTTGTGGCACGCAGCCTAGTTGCGCTGCAGCTTGTGGGATCTTCCTATGTCTCAGATCAAACCCATGTCCCCTGCATTGGCTAGTGGACTCTCCACCACGGAGCCACCAGGGAAGCCCTATTTTTATTTTATTTTTATTTCTTCCAACTTCCCTGGTGGCTCAGACGGTAAAAACGTCTGCCTACAATGTGGGAGACTCAGGTTCGACCTCTGGGTCGGGAAGATCCCCTGGAGAAGGCAATGGCACCCCACTCCAGTACTCTTGCCTGGAAAATCCCATGGACGGAGGAGCCTGGTGGGCTGCAGTTCATGGGGTCACAAACAGTCGGACACGACTGAGTGACTTCACTTTGTACTGTCTTCCACAGTGGCTGCCACAACTTACATTTTGACAAACAGTGTAGGAGGATTTTCTTTTCTCCACATCCTCTCCAGCATTGGTTATTTGTAGACTTGTAAAATTCGGACATTCTGACTGGGGTGAGGTGACTTCATTGTAGTTTCAATTTGCATTTTTCTAATAACTAAAGATGTTGTGTATCCTTTCAAGTGCCTGGTGGCCATCTGTATGCCTTTTTTCTAGAAATGTCTAGTTAGGACTTCTGCCCCTTTTTGATTGGGCTATTTGCTTGTTTGTTATTGAGTTGTATAAGCTGTTTATGTATTTTGAAAATTGAGCCCTTATCAGTTGCATCATTTGCAAATATTTTTCCCATTCTTTAGGTTGCCTTTTCCTTTGGTTTATTATTTCCTTTGTTGTGTAAAAACTTGTAAGTTTATTAGATCCTGTCTGTTTGTCTTTGTTTTTATTTATATTGCCTTGGGAAACCTATAAAAACATTGGTACATTTTATCTCAGAGGGTGTTTTACCTATGATCTCTAATATGAGTTTTATGGTGTCATGTCTTATGTTTAAGTCTTTGAGCTGTTTTTGAGTTTATTTTCATGTATGATGTGAGAAAGCATTCTAACTTAATTGATTTACATGGAGCTGACCTGCTTTCCCAACACCAGTTGATGAAGAGACTGTCCCTCATTGTATATTCTCACCTCCTCTGTTGAAATGAACTGTAGGTGTATGGGTTTCTTTCTGGGCTCCCTATTCTGTTCCATTGATCCACATGCCTGTCGTTTTGATTACTATATATTTGTAGTATTATCTGAGGTCTGGAAGGATTAGACTTCCTGCTTTGTTCTTTTTCCTCAGGATTGCTTCTTCAATTCTGGGTATTTTATGATTCCATACAAGTTTTAAGATTATTTGTTCTAGTTATTTGAAAAGCAGTATGGGTAATTTGATAATGATAGCATTATATCTGCAAATTGTTTTAGGTAATATGGCCACTTTAACAATATTAATTCTTCGAATCCCAGAATATAAGATATCTTTTCCTTTCTCTGAACCAGTTTATTCATAGTCAAGGATTATAATGGCAAATATCAGAACTTACTTGGTGCATGCCATGCTTTCTCTCATGTTTTATTACTATAATAGTATTTTTATAAGATCCATTATCAATTATAAGTGGCAATAATAGTATTAAAGCATAATAAGTGAATAAATATGGAAAATACAAAGAGTTATTACAACACCCACTATGAGCAGCAAAACAGATTGTTTTTCTCTGTGGAAATAAACAATCCTCTACACCAAAGGTGAAATGTGTTGTGGCTTTTTAAATATAACAACACAAATTAATGTAAGCCATGCCAATTTTTGGGTCAGGTTAATTGATACATAAATAATAGGAGCCATAGAAAGCTTTTGCCTTTATTTTTTGGAATTTAAGATGGGAATACCAGATCACTTGACCTGCCTCTTGAGAAACCTGCATACAGGTCAGGAAGCAACAGTTAGAACTGGACATGGAGCAACAGACTGGTTCCAAATTGGGAAAGGAGTACGTCAAGGCTGTATATTGCCACCCTGCTTATTTAATTTATATGCAGAGTACATCATGAGAAACACTGGGCTGGAGGAAGCACAAGCTGGAATCAAGATCGCCAGGAGAAATATCAATAACATCAGATATGCAGATGACACCACCCTTATGGCAGAAAGTGAAGAAGAACTAAAAAGCCTCTTGAAAGTGAAAGACGAAAGTGAAAAAGTTGGCTTAAAGCTCAACATTCAGAAAACTAAGATCATGGCATTTGGTCCCAATCACTTCATGGGGAAACAGTAGAAACAGTGACAGACTTTATTCAGCTCCAAAATCACTGTAGATGGTGACTGCAGCCATGAAATTAAAAGACACTTACTCCTTGGAAGGAAAGTTATGGCCAATCTAGACAACATATTGAAAAGCAGAGACATTACTTTGCCAACAAAGGTCCATCCAGTCAAGGCTATGTTTGTCCAGTGGTCATGTGTGGATGTGTGGATTGGACTATAAAGAAAGCTGAGCACTGAAGAATTGATGCTTTTGAACTGTGGTGTTGGAGAAGACTCTTGAGAGTCCCTTGGACTCCAAGGAGATCCAACCAGTTCATCCTAAAGGAGATCATCCTGGGTGTTCATTGGAAGGACTGATGTTGAAGCTGACACTCCAATAGTTTTGGCCACCTGATGAGAACAACTGACTCATTTGAAAAAATTCTGATGTTGGGAAAGATTGAGGGCAGGAGGAGAAGGGGACAACAGAGGATTAGATGGTTGGATGGTATCACTGACTCAATGGACATGGGTTTGGTTGGAATCCAGGAGTTGGTGATGGATAGGGAGGTCTGGTATGCTGCAATTCATGGGACTGCAAAGAGTTGGACACGACTGAGCAACTGAACTGAACTGAAGTTGTATTAATCTTTTTATAAATATCAACTTAACAGTTGGCTGTTTCTATCAGTCAGTTCAGTTGATCAGTCGTGTCTTACTCTTTGAAACCCCATGGACTGTAGCACGCCAGACTTCCCTGTCCATCAGCAACCCCCAGAGCTTGATCAAAATCATTTCCATCAAGTCAGTAATGCCATCCAGTTATCTCATCCTTTGTCATCCCCTTCTTCTCCTACCTACAACCTTTCCCAGAATCAGGGTCTTTTCAAATGAATCAGTTCTTTGCATCAGGTGACCAAAGTATTGGAGCTTCAGCTTTAGCACCAGTCCTTCCAATGAATATTCCAATGAATATTCAGTACTGATTTCCTTTAGGGTGGACTGGTTTGATCTCCTTGCAGTCCAAGAGACTCTCAAGATTCTTCTCCAACACCACAGTTCAATAGCATCAATTCTTTGGCACTCAACTTTATAGTCCAACTCTGACATCCATACATGACACTGGAAAAACCATAGCTTTGACTAGATGGATGTCTGTTGGCAAAGTAAATTTTCTGATTTTTAATATGCTATCTAGGGTGGTCATACCTTTTCTTCCATGGAGCAAGTATATTTAATTTCATGATTGCAGTCACCATCTGCAGTGATTTTGGAACCCAAAGAAATAAAGTCTGCCACTGTTTCCATTGTTTCCCCATCTATTTGCCATGAAGTGATGGGACTGAATGACATGATCTTAGTTTTCTGAATGTTATTTTTTAAGCCAGCTTTTTCACTCTCCTTTTTCACTTTCATCAAGAGGCTCTTTAGTTCCTCTTCACTTTCTGCCATAAGGGTGGTGTCATCTGCATACCTGAGGTTATTGATTCCAGCAACCTTGATTCCAGCCTGTGCTTCACCCAGCCCTGAATTTCACATGATATACTCTGCATGTAAAGTGCATTAACAGGGTGACAATTTACAGCCTTGATGTACTCCTTTCCCAATACCGAAACCATCCGCTGTTCCATGTTCAGTTCTAACTGTTGCTTCTTGACCTATATACAGATTTCTCAGGAGGCAGGTCAGGTGGTCTGGTGTTCCCATTTCTTTAAGAATTTTTACAGTTTGTTGGGATCCAAACAGTCAAAGCCTCTGATGTCATCAATAACGCAGAAGTAGATAGTTTTCTGGAACTCTCTTGCTCTTTCTGTGATCCAACAGATGTTGGCTATTTGATCTCTGGTTCCTCTGCCTTTTCTCAATCCAGCTTGTTGTGGAAGTTTTCAGTTCACGTACTACTGAAGCCTGGCTTGGATAATTTTGAGCATTCCTTTGTTAGTGTGTGAGATGAGTGCAATTGTGTGGTAATTTGAACTTTCTTTGGATTGCCTTTCTTTGGGATTGGAATGAAAACTGACCTTTTCCAGTCCTGTGGCCACTGCTGAGTTTTCCAAATGTGCTGGCATATTGAGTGCAGCACTTTCACAGCATCATCTTTCAGGATTTGTAATAGATCAACTGGAATTCCATCACCTCCACTAGCTTTGTTGATAGTAATGCTTCTGTATTTTATTTGATATGGTAGTAGTCAGACAAAATAATTATTGTAGATCAAACCAATACAAATAACTATGTTTGGAATACAGGTATAAGAAATTGGCTTTAAAATGAAGTAAAAAGTGGGCTTCTCAGGTGGCTCAGTGGTAAAGAATCTGCTTGTCAGTGAAGGAGATATGGGTTTGATCCCTGGGTTGGGAAGAGCCCCTGGAGGAGGAAATGACAACCCACTCCAGATTCTTCCCTGGAAAATCCCATGAACAGAGGAGCCTGGCAGGGGACCATGAGGTCACAAAGAGTTGGACACATCTGAGCACTCACACATTCTGAGCAAAAGTGCATGAACATGGTTTAACTAGTTATTATGGATAATAGAGAAAACTTATTGTAGCAAAGTAGAATCAACACCAAAACAAAAAAGAACTTTAATGAGTAGTGTCAGGTCTTCTGATGCTTCAGGCTCTTGTTTTTCTGAAGCTTCATGAAATTCTATGTAGATAGCTTCCTAAAGCAGAGGAAAGACATGTAATATTTCATTGCT
This sequence comes from Aepyceros melampus, assembly GCA_006408695.1. Classification (NCBI taxonomy): domain Eukaryota; kingdom Metazoa; phylum Chordata; class Mammalia; order Artiodactyla; family Bovidae; genus Aepyceros; species Aepyceros melampus. The sequence goes on from SJXQ01012846.1 coordinate 88,668, forward strand.
ACTGACATTTACTCATGGAGGCTGGTAAGGTGGATAAAGTACTTGAATATGAGAAAGTAACAAAATGGTCCATGTATGCTGCCACTGAGCTTCCCCAGGTATACTACCAATAATGATACTGGGGGAAGAAAACTGTTATATTTTTACTTGGCATGAAAAATCTCTGGTAATTTTCAGATAGACAAATAAACCACCAGTTTCAAAACGTCAGGGCCCTTTTCATCTAAATATGCATTTCACACTACTCTGAAGATAAGGAAAGATTTTTCTGCAATATAATTTAGAATCATGTTAAATTAATTCTAAAACATAAGTGAAAAATAGGGTCTGACATAAAATGTGCTAGGATTGTTAACAGAATATGTGATTTATATTTTTAATTTCACCAATAACTTTTAAGACTGTTGACTATGTCATGGGGCTCGTTGCAACACTTCTTTATGCTGACCTGACTGCTGTTTGGCTGATGAAGTCATTTTACATATGCGTTAAAGCAGACATAAAAGCTTAAAAGAGAGCAGAGCAGAAGCACAATAATTTGATGAAAAAATAGATAAAAAATAGTACTCATTTCTATCCCATATTCTGACTGTGTGAACATAAATCTCATTGTACAACACAGTGAAACACAAAATGAAAGAGAATTTATATTCTATACACGTAGGTTTGACACTCAAATTTGAAAATTCTGTTTCTTTGTCTTATATAAATATATACCTAGAGTTGTAGAAAGAAAGTAATCGTAATGAAACAAATGGAATATGTTTAATTTCCTCTTCTTCACTTTTTTAAAAGGTAAAATTGCAGCTCCTCAATTATAGAGGTTGCATTAAAAAAAATCTAGAAATTTCCATGGACTTTTCTATCTGTATTTCCTTGTCAGATTTAGTGTTTATTTATGTATCTTAACCTTACTCCAGTACTCTTGCCTGGAAAATCCCATGGACGGAGGAGCCTGGTAGGCTGCAGTCCATGGGGTCGCGAAGAGTTGGACATGACTGAGCGACTTCACTTTCACTTTTCACTTTCATGCATTGGAGAAGGAAATGGCAACCCACTCCAGTGTTCTTGCCTGGAGAATCCCAGGGACGGGGGAGCCTGGTGGGCTGCCATCTATGGGGTCGCGCAGAGTCGGACACGACTGAAGCGACTTAGCAGCAGCAGCAGCAGCATGTATCTCAGTGGTATGCTACATAGATTCAGGATCATTGTTGTAGGCCTGAAAGTCTACACTGATATCATTGCCCTATGTTATTTTACTAATACTAGAATTTTATTAAAATGTTAGTAACAATTATATTAATTTGATCAATTTAATATTCATATTAAACTTATTATAAATTGTATTACTCATACTCATTATATTTATTGTGTTTATTAACATAAATTTAATTAGCATGAGTATTGAATTTCATATACATATACACATAACAATGGACAGAAACTGTACATAAAAATAATTCTAAAAGATTAAGCCAAACTTGTATGCAAAGCACATATTTGCTGTTGTCACAGAGTGTATCTCAGTGGTATGCTACATAGATTCAGGATCATTGTTGTAGGCCTGAAAGTCTACACTGATATCATTGCCCTATGTTATTTTACTAATACTAGAATTTTATTAAAATGTTAGTAACAATTATATTAATTTGATCAATTTAATATTCATATTGAACTTATTATAAATTGTATTACTCATACTCATTATATTTATTGTGTTTATTAACATAAATTTAATTAGCATGAGTATTGAATTTCATATACATATACACATAACAATGGACAGAAACTGTACATAAAAATAATTCTAAAAGATTAAGCCAAACTTGTATGCAAAGCACATATTTGCTGTTGTCACAGGGATATATTCTGGATAATATAATACAATTTTCATTTTTAAATTCATACACATTATTTAAAAGCTGTATGTTTCGGGAAGTTCTATAAATGTAACTTGCTACATCTTTAATAGTTTTTTTTTTAAAGACTCACGGAAAGCATATGGAACTGTTAATTACTGTGAGGTCTTCAGAAAAATAAACCATTCCAGCGATAGTAATGAGACCACTGATAAATTCAGTCTAGAATATTCAGAATGTTTAGATTATGTTGAGAAAATGTGAACTCAGTGAAAATTGTGCCTACTATCTACTTCTCAGATATGAAACCTTAGTGACTTAGTTCTACTGACAATTTCTTGATAATGTGGTTTTCCCTGATTACTTTTCCCAAGTAAAAAATAACACTGTATCTTTTGCTAGCCAATGGATTTTTTAAAATACAACCAGATTATATAACTTCCCTCCACCCATTCCTTAAATAGCCCCTTTCAGCTGTGCTACCTTTTGCATCTAAAATGAATTCCACTTCTTACCACAGCCTGGAAGCCCTGTCCATTTCCTTCTTCATGGAATATAGCCCCTGCCTCTCTCATCCTCACTTATTTTACTTCATCATTGTTCTTAACACAGAAATTAGGACAATATAAGTAATTTCATGTCTCTCCTTTCTTTGTTCAAAGGTTAACAGTTACTAAGGCATTTCCTTTGCTTAGAATATTCTCTGCCACCAACTTTCTAATGGTTGTCTCTCTCTCAATATCAAGGGCTCAAAACAAATGTTATTCCTCAGGGAAGACATCCTGAACTTCATTCATTCATTCGTTCAATAAATGTTGAAAGAACACACAATAGGCTGTTGCCTCTGCAGTTGGTATGCAACATTGAATGACGGACAATAATCTCTGCCTTTATGATGTTTGGGCTTCCCTTGTGGCTCAGCAGGTAAAGAATCCAACGGTAATGCAGGAGACCTGGGTTCGATCCCTGGGTTGGAAAGATCCCCTGGAGAAGAGAAAGGCTACCCACTCTAGTATTCTGGCCTGGAGAATTCCATGGATTGTACAGTCCATGGGGTCACAAAGTCAAAGATGACTGAGAGACTGTCACTTTATCGGCTTCCCTGGTAGCTCAGAGGTTAACGCGTCTGCCTGCAATGCGAGAAACCGGGTTCTATCCCTGGGTTGGGAAGATTCCCCTGGAGAAGGAAATGGCAACCCACTCCACTATTCTTGCCTAGAGAATCCCATGGACGGAGGAGCCTGGTGGGCTACAGTCCACGGGATCGCAAAGAATAGGACACGACTGAGCGACTTCACTTTCACTTAAAGAAGAAATCATACAACAAAATAAATACATCAGAAGGTAATACTTTATGGAGAGCAAAAATGAATCATAAATAGAGAATAAGAACTTCTAGGCACTGGGGATACAGTTTTTGAAAGGAGGACCTCACTAAGAAGGTCAAATTTGGATGAACCCCTGAAGGAATCGGGGAAGCAAACCAAACTGATAGAGGGAGTACATGACTGACATTTGCAGATGAGCAAAAGTCCCAGAGCCAGAACTATTGATGTGTTTCATGAATTAAGGAGATCAGTTTACCAGGTGACAAATGAAGTAGGAAGAGGAGGTGGCATGCAAGAGAAGTAACATAAAGGACATGGGACAGATCAAGCAGGGCCTTATCGTGCATGCTGAGACTGATTGTATTCTGAGTAAATCAGAAGCACTGGAGCCTTTGAACAGAGGGGGTACAGCCTCCTCCTCCAGTTCATGCTCACTCTAGCTGCTGTGTTGGAATAAAGTTCTACATGAGCAATATGAACCCAGAGACACCAGTTAGGAAGGTATCCAGTAATTTGATCAAAAGATCCAGGAAGTCTTAGGAAATGATGGCAGCAGTGAAAGTCGTGAGGACTGGCAAAATATTAGATAAATTTTGAAGGTAGAGTTGGCAAAATTTGCTCTGAATATAAGACATAAAAGGGAGTTAGGATAGTTCCAGGGTTTTCAGTCTTAGCAAAGGGAAAAAGACTGTGTTACTGTGATAGGTAACTGCCAGGGTGGCAGGTTTGAGGAAGCTATCCAGATTATATGGTACCTTTGAGAGTTATAATTAAGCCCTGGGTCGGGTTGAAGTAATAAAAGCAGAGTGTACAAACAAAGCAGAGATAATGTGCAAGAACTGAGTCTTGATTCACTCGAAAATTACGTTATGCATGTAAGCCAGTGAAAGCATTATTTTCCCCTCTCCACTCTCCTAGCCCTTTTAATCTCCGTTAAATGTCTTTGTCTTTATTTCTAGCATTCCATTGATACCTGAAAGTTTCTTATTCCTTATTCATATTTACTTGATATCATCTTTTGCGGCCAATGGGATATATACTCTGTAAGAATAGGAAAATGATTCAACTTATTCACAAAACATAATGGAGATCTTTATAGCTTGCCCTCTAAAAACAGTTATGAAATAATTAATTTTTGAATCTATCCTTGATTTTTAACAAGAAAAACATTTATAGCTACAGAATGATTAAGAACAGAAAAATAAGAGCTAACATTTATTGAGTACTTAGCACAATTCCCTGCCTTTATATGTAAGAAATTCTTTTAAACTGCAGAACAACCGTGGAGGGTAAACACTATTATTGTCATTTTACAGATGGGGGAACTGAGGAACAGCAATGCTAAATATTTTGCCAAAAGTAATGTAGACCACAGTGAGAAAATTGAGATTCTAACTCAGGATCTGGCTCCCAGTGGTAAAAATGCCCTTTTTTTTTTTTTTTTTTTTTACCACTAATTCAATGTTTCTCAGGTGAAGGCTAGAATATAGGAAGTCAATAAAAGGGTGACACAAAGTTTGGAGGTGCTTGTGAACTGTCAAGTTAAGGGGGAGAATGATGTCAGCTAAACAAGAGAAAAAACCATCACCAGTTTATGTAATTATGATATTCTGGAAATGTACATTGTACAGGATGCAAGTTTATCAGACTTCCTCACAAAAACCTAAGGATAAAAAAAAGAAAGAAGAAAGCAAAGATATTTATATTTGGGTTAGCATCAGTTTTTTTAGTAGTAGAACATTTTCATAGAGCTCATTGAGCTCAATGCCCTTATTTACAGAGAATAGGAGATTCTCTGTAAATCTAAGGAGATTCCCCCGGTTACATTGTTTGATATTTGCCTAAATTGTAGTAAACATCTAGAATACTGCTTCAGCCATTTCTTCTCCCCACTCAAGATTGTCCCTAGATGAAACACTGACCTTGAGTTTTCAATAAAAATGGAAGAAAATACACCAAGTTGGTAATTTTCCATTTTTTTCTGACAAAAATATGTCTGAATATGATAATATAACAGATTACTATTCTAGTTCCATAGAGCTATGCTTACCTTGTAAGAAAGCATACCAGAATTTATTTGGGGGGAAAAAGTTAAAAAAAAAAAGCCTAAAATGTGCATGCTTCCTAACAATAATTGATATATAAGAAGTTACAAAGTAGTGCAATTTAAAAATCACACATACACATTTGTTCAGCATTCATATACAATATTTATCACGATGAGAAACAATTTCTCACTTGTGTAGTCAATGTTGTGTATTCAGGCTCAGGTATATATGCATTTGTCATTTTAATATAATACTTTCTGTGTGCAGAACGTCTTTCTAAATGGATGTGTCATACCATTACTAGGTAGAGTATGAGTGATTACAGCCTTAAACTGGTAATACGCCTTCCTGACACTAATATAGGGCTATATGCTGTATAATGTTGACATTTATAGCTATTTTCATAGACTTTATCTCAAATCCTTGAGTGGATACAGAGTGTACTGTATATCTACCTTAAAGTGCCTGGGCATAGACAAGCACAGAAACTATTAGGTGATGAAAAGTTACAGACTTCAGCATTCATTGCTGCGAGTTGTTTTAGATCCAATGGGGATATAAGCTTGGCAATTCTCTGCCAGTGGCAAATGGTAACTATAACCTATGGTCAGATGACAAACCCAACCAAAGGTCCCTATAATTAGCCTGATAATAAATACTGTTTATATAAATCTTGAACACAACTCGGCATATTAAAACTCAAAAGCACCATAATGGTTGCATAAATGATGTTGCCTTGCTTCAGTGTTACAGAATAATGAGATATTCTGGTTTAGAAAATTTGTCAGGATAATTAGTTTAACCTCAAAATGGAAAACATGTTTATTTAACCTAAGCTTGATAGAAATGCTTCTAAATGATTTTAAATGCTTTTTTATCTTAAAAAAGAATTCTGAAAATACTCTCTCCCTATGTTGATGGCAAAGTATCAGATGTAATTATTATACAACAATAACTGCAGGGACAGCTGATCTTAATATAGCACCTACTGTGTGATAAACAGGTTCCAAGTTTTTACATATATTAATTTATGTAGTCAACAGAACAACTTTATGGGGTAGCTACTATTACTACTCCTGTTTTATAAGCTAAGGAACTGAAACAGAAAGGTGAGTTGACATGAGAACTAGTATGTGGAATTCTGCTGTCATCAGGGATCATTGAAGTGTACAGAACTTAACTGCTCTGTATCTGAATTCTTTTATGTGAGGAATGTGGAGAGATGGAGAGAGACTGGGGCTTGATTCTGCCATTTATTCTTCATTCCCACTGACAGCCATAATGCTGGTTATGTTGCCTTGAAGTAGAAAGAAAAGTAAAAAATGTTAGTCACTCAGTTGTGTCCAACCCTTTGTGATCCGTGGACTGTAGCCTGCCAGGCTCCCCTGTCCTGAGGATTCTCCAGGCAAGAATACTGGAGTGGGTTGCCATTTCCCCCTCCAAGGGATCATCCCAACCCAAGTATTGAGCCCCTATCTTCTGTGTCTTCTGAATTTCAGGAGGATTCTTTGTCCACGAGCCATGGAAAAGCCGCATGTTGCCTTATGACTGGTTAAATTTGGTATTAAAGTTGGTATTAAAAATGAATGGTTTCAGAATTTACATCTGAGGATATTCTATGAAAAAGAAATAAATTATATGTAGTATATTAATGTGTTCCATCCTTTATAATGGGATCCTGGAGCAGACAGGTTGTGCCAGGCAAGTTTATTCAAGAGTTTTACCCCAACTTTAATTTGTTAAATTTTATATATATATATGAATATATACACATACATATGTATATATATTGTGTTTAATTTTATTTATTGAGTCTCATGTTAGAAATTAAAATTGTATTTAATTTTCTGCATTCTCTTTTGTGCTAGAAGGTTAAATACACATAAGTATGTGTGTACATGCACTTATGAAAGGGGATCACAAAGAATTATTGAGAATTACAGTGACAAAGATAGAAAAAAAATAAATATATAAAGTGAACAAAAATGTTATAATTCCTACCCATTGCCACTCTGTTGTTCTTGTCATTCCACTCAAGTTTGATTATTAGAAGGGAATTCCTTTACATTGTTTTCTAATGAGTGGCCTTTCTGGGGAGTGAAGCCATGGTGGGCAAAGTTTCAGCTTTCTGGGTTATAAGCATCACAGAAAGCTCAGCCTGAGAGGTACCTGATGTAACAGGTGATGCTGCCTTGCCTTCAGTTTAGGATTTGTCCTATGAAATCTCTCCTGCGTTTATCAAATGTAATGTCAGATTATAAAACCTGTGAGGCTGCCATCAGCTGCTAGTTGGACAATTCTTCTAAATGTCTTAAATGTTCATTTCTGTATATTATATCAGTTTTTAAATTATTTTAATGAAGTCCTACTCTCTGAAGTTCTATTACACAAGTGTCGAAAAAAGTTTTATCATCCCATAAACTTATAGAGTAATGAATATGATTTTAACCAATTCTATCACTATTTACAACATTTTGGTAATTTCTGCCACAGTTGTTCTGATATATTCTCCTCCCCTTCTCTCTGATGGGTCAGCAGACAAAAAAAGTCTTGGGAGTATGGTCTCATCAGAGTTGCATATAGATGAAAATACGTTTTGAAAATGCAGCATGCATTGTTTAGAAAGAATGGATACAACCCCTCAAAAATGTGCTTGAAAATAATATACTGGTAAGCTATTAAAAAAGAACTGTGGTGTTAACTAAAATTTCTTACTAATCTTTTTTTTCTTCTTTGGTATACTCAAGGTGTAACCATATGTTTGATTAACAGTAAAACTGCCCATTATTGCAAAGGAGGTTGAAGACATACCTGTAGATTTAAAATTGTTCTGATATATTCTCCTCCCCTTCTCTCTGATGGGTCAGCAGACAAAAAAAGTCTTGGGAGTATGGTCTCATCAGAGTTGCATATAGATGAAAATACGTTTTGAAAATGCAGCATGCATTGTTTAGAAAGAATGGATACAACCCCTCAAAAATGTGCTTGAAAATAATATACTGGTAAGCTATTAAAAAAGAACTGTGGTGTTAACTAAAATTTCTTACTAATCTTTTTTTCTTCTTTGGTATACTCAAGGTGTAACCATATGTTTGATTAACAGTAAAACTGCCCATTATTGCAAAGGAGGTTGAAGACATACCTGTAGATTAAAAAAAAAAAAATCACATCTACTTGTCAATTTTAAACTTTTAGCCCTGCACGATAAATTGATCTTCACTGCTACTATGTGATGTATAGGTCAAATAAAAACTAGATAGTAGTCACTATTTGATAGAAGGACTTGCAAGCAGTTTCTTTCTTAGGAGTTATTGGGTTATTTTGTAATTGAAGCAAGAGACAGAGAGAAAAATAGAGCTCATTTGCATCTGTTGTATAAATTAACTCTTGATTGGGACTTCCCTGGTGGCTTAGACGGTAAAGCGTCTGTCTACAATGCAGGAGACCTGGGTTCAATCCCTGGGTCGGGAAGATCCCCTGGAGAAGGAAATGGCAATCCACTCCAGTACTATTGCCTGGAAAATCCCATGAACAGAGGAGCCTGATAGGCTACAGTCTATAGGGTCGCAAAGAGTCGGACACAATTGAGCGACTTCACTTTCACTTTCCATAATAATAAGATGAAAAAAGGTGAAGGTTATTTACAGAATTCTTGGGTAATAAAATCAGTAGGAAAGGGCAAGTATAAGATAACTTATGGTCAATTGTAGGCACTTAAGACTGAAGAGTTATTACTAAATAGCTAACTAAGGACCTTGAAGTGCAATGTTGCATAAGATTACATGTAAGGATCATTTGTTCCATTTTATGACTTTGTCACTTAAAAGATCAGAACTTTCTACATTTTGAGGCTTAAAGTTTGGCCTGGTTTATGGGACATGTGCCAGATTGCCAAGATACATGAAAATACCTGCTTTTTGTGATAATATATAATCCTAACTCTACTTTTTAAAGCAGAGTTAATCTCCGGTACTCTTGCCTGGAGAATCCCATGGATGGAGGAGCCTGGTGGGCTGCAGTCCGTGGGGTCACTAAGAGTTGGACATGACTGAGCGATTTCACTTTCATGCATTGGAGAAGGAAATGGCAACTCACTCCAGTGTTTTGCCTGGAGAATCCCACGGACAGGGGAGCCTGGTGGGCTGCCGTTTATGGATCGCACAGAGTCGGACACGACTGAAGTGACTTAGCAGCAGCAGCAGCAGCAATCTGGTTGCATGGTACCACCAATGACTGAGGAACAGAGATGAGTGTACACTATCTGGCAATCAAATTAATACTGAGTTGACAAATTGTTATTTGGGTACCTAATAAGATTTTGGGCTCTCTACACTACTAAGACTATTATTTTTATACTTCCAAGAAAAGTTGGTAGAAAGATATAATAATTCTTAGTAATAAATAAAGGCTTATTTATTGGGAAAGTAGGGGAACATAAGAAAGTACTTATAAAAATTAATTGAATTAAGCTTTTATGCCAAACTGCATTGCCTAAAATGCCTTGCTTACAGAGGCTATTTTTAACATAATATTGTATTTTTCAAATTTATTAAGATATAGAGGATAGAATTCTTAACTATACTATTAAATCTAGAAAAAGTATAACCCAGCATTTAAGGTATTTACAGTTTGAACTAAGTCTCTAAAGCCTCTAATAATTCAGTTCAGTTCATTTCAGTCACTCAGTCATGTCTGACTCTTTGCGACCCCATCAACTGTAGCACGCCAGGCCTCCGTGTCCATCACCAACTCCCAGAGTACACCCAAACCCATGTCCATCAAGTCAGTGATGCCATCCAACCATCTTATCCTCTATCGTCCCCTTCTCCTCCTGCCCTCAATCTTTCCCAGCATCAGGGTCTTTTCAAATGAGTCGGCTATTCACATCAGGTGGCCAAAGTATTAGAGTTTCAGCTTCAACATCAGCTTCCTTCCAATGAACACGTAGGACTGATCTCCTTTAGGATGGACTGGTTGGTTCTCCTTGCAGTTCAAGGGACTCTCAAGCGTCTTCTCCAACATCACAGTTCAAAAGCATCAATTCTTCGGCACTCAGCTTTCTTTATAGTCCAACTGTCACATCCATATATGACCACTGGAAAAACCATAGCCTTGACTAGACAGACCTTTGTTGACAAAGTGATGTCTCTGCTTTTTAATATGCTGTCTAGGTTGTCATAACTTTTCTGCCAAGGAGTGTCTTTTAATTTCATGGCTGTAATCACCACGTGCAATGATTTTGGAGCCCAGAAAAATAAAGTCAGCCACTGTTTCCACTGTTTCCCCATCTATTTGCCATGAAGTAATGCAACCGGATGCCATGATCTTAATTCTCTTTAAGTTTGCTTTCTCCCTCTTACACACACACACACACACACACACACACACACAAATGTGAACACACACATGCACACACACACAAGATGACTACTGACAATTATTTTAAATTTTCAAAACCTTTGAACTGAATACACATTTTGTTTATTGATTGTGTTTTCACTGTCATCTATGAAATCTTGCCTGTTGTAGAGGTTGGGGAAATTTTTTCATAAAGGGTCATATAGTAAATGGCTTAGGCTTTGTGATCATGCAATCTCTGCCTCAGCTAATCTGTTCCCTAGTTACAGTGTGAAAGCAGTGACAAAAGAGAAAAAAAGCATACATAAATGAATGTGTCTTTGTTCCAGTAATTATTTTCTGAAATGTGAATTTCATTATTTTCATGTATTATGAAATAATATTCTTCTTTCTAAAATGTTTTGAGTCAGTTTAAGACCCTTAGAAGAAATGGAGTAGCCATCATAGTCAACAAAAAAGTCTAAAAGGCAGTACTTGGATGCAGTCTCAAAAATGACAGAATGATTTTTGTTTATTTCCAAGGAAAACTGTTCAATATCATGGTAATCCAAGTCCATGCCCTGACCAGTAATATTGTACTTCAAGGCCAAATTTGCCTGTTACTCCAGGTGATTCTTGACTGCCTACTTTTGCACTCCTGTCCCCTATAATGAAAAAAATATCTTTTTAGGGTGTTAGTTCTAGAAGTTTTTGTAGATCTTCATAGAACCGTTCAACTTCAGCTTCTTCAGTATAACTGGTCGGGGCATAGACTTGGATTACTGTAATATTGAGTGGTTTTCCTTGGAAATGAACAAAGATCATTCTTTCATTTTTGAGATTGCATCCAATTACTGTATTTGAACTCTTTTGTTGACCATGATGGCTACTCCATTTCTTCTAAGGGTCTTAAATTGACTCAAGACATTTGTCCAAAGGCCTTTTTAAGAGCATTTCATCTTTTGGAATAAATATCAGAGAGTGGGCTGGCTACATCATGTGATATTTACCTTTTAATAAAATGCCACAATGTTTTTTAAAGTATTTGAAACATTTTATATTTCTGCCAGCAGTGTATGAAAATTTTGGCTTGTTTACATCCTCACCAATGCTTAGAATGGTCAGTCTTTTCAATTTTAGCCATTATAATAGGTGTGTATTTAATATCTTATTGTAGTTTTCCTTTGCATTTTCGTAAAACTAATGGGCCAGCTTTTCATTTGCTTATTCTCCATCTATATATCTTCTTTATCAAAATTTATGTATATTTAATTATTTTGTCCTCTTTTGGGGGGTGGGGATTTTCTTAAGCTGTAGAGTTTTGAGAATTCTTTATATATACTCAACACAAGTTTTTCATCAGATATTTGATTTGCAAATATTAGTTGAGTATATTGAATGAAGCAGGGGAAAGGCAAGTGATGAAGCTCACTCCAAAAGGAAGAGCTAATCCAAATAGCTCCATTTTATTAAATTCATTAAATTTGAAAGAGAAGAACAAAGTCGGAGAAATAACACTAATGGTTTCCAGACTATTCAAGTCGATCTGGTAATTGTATGAAAATAAATAAATAGGTCAAAGGAACAGAACAGAATGCAGCAATAGACTGACACGTGTATTCACAAATGATTCTCCACAAAGCTGCCAAGAAATCTAGTGAAGAAAGTACAGTCATTTTAACAAACAGTGCTGAAACAATTAGCCATTTGCAAAAGATGAACATTGATCCATACTTTGTATTGAACACAAAAAACAATTCAAATAGACCATAGATTTAATGCAGAAACCTAAAACTATAAAATAATAGAAGAAAACATAAAGGAAAAATCACTGTGGGCTTGTGTAAGGAAAACAGTTAGCAAGCCACATGACTTACAGGCGAACTGACTTTCTAGCTACATTTCTATGATGCATGAGTTAAGAATAATTTTTCTATATATTTAAATTGTCTCAGTTCAGTTCAGTCGCTCAGTCCTATCCAACTCTTTGAGATCCCATGGACTGCAGCATGCCAGACCTCCCTGTCCATTACCAACTCCCAGAGTTTACTCAAACTCATGTCCATCAAGTCAGTGATGCCATCCAACCATCTCATCCTCTGTCGTCCCTTTCTCCTCCCACCCTCAATCTTTCCTGGCATCTTTCCTTTTCAAATGAGTCAGTTTCTCATGATGTACTCTGCATATAAGTCAAATAAGCAGGGTGACAATATATAGCCTTGACATACTGCTTTCCTGATTTGGAACCAGTCTGCTTCATCACTTGTATCTTTCAAGGAATTTGTTCAACTCATCTAAGTTGTCAAATTTATTATAAAAAAAAGTTTTCCATTAATTTCTTGTCTTTCTTTTTATTTATTTATGACTGTGCTGAGAATTCATCTCTGTGAGGGCTTTCTCGAGTTGTGGAAAGTCAGGGCTATGCTCTAGTTGTGGTGTACAGGTTTCTTATTCTGGTGGCTCTTCTGTTGCAGAGCACAGACTGGGCTCATGGGCTTCAGTAGTTGCAGCACATGGGTTCAGTAGCTGTGAGTTGCTGGCTCTAGCATGTGCAGGCTTCAGTAGTTGTGGCACATGGACTCAGTTGTGGCTCGAGGGCCCTAAAGTGTACAGGTTTCAATAGTTGTGGTGTACTGGCTCAGTATTGTGCAACACAGGCTTAGTTGCCCCACAGAAAGTGAAATATTCCCAGAGTAGGAATTGAACCTGTGTCCCTGGCATTGGCAGGCAGAGTCTTAGCCACTGTACCACCAGGGAGTCTCTTATCTTTCTGATAGTATATAATCTGTAGTAAGGTCATTTCTCTTGTTTCTAAAATAAATAATTTATGACTTTTTTTTCACATCATTATAGTTAGAAGTTTTCAATTTTATTGAACTCATATCTTTTGATTTCATTGATATTTCCACTCTTTTTTTTTTTTGTTTTCAATTTTGTTACTTTCATTTGTGATCTTAAATATTTCCTTTCCTCAGCTTATTTTTAATTTAATCTGATCTGTTTTAGCTTCCATGGTACAAACTGATGTCACTTAATGGAGACTTTTGTTTTTAATATCAATGGTTATGGCTATAAATTGTCTAAGTACTGTGCTTTACTGACACTATCCAAATTCTAGTGTATTGTGTTTTCATTTTCAATAAATTCAAATAGGTTATTTCAATATATTACTTGTTTTCTAATACTTGGAGTTTTTTTTTTTTCCTGAAATCTGTTATTGTGAATTTAATTATACTTTGGTCTTAAAACAGAATTTCTCTTGAATCTTTTAACGCTTATTTGGACTTGTTGTATGGCTAAAAACATGATCTGCCTTTATAAAAGTTTGGTCTGAACTTAGAAAAGATTTATTCTGCCTTTGTTGAATGGAGTGTTCTATTAATGCAAGTTAGTTGATTGTGTTGGCCAATTGTGTTGTTGATTTTCACCACACCTATTCTTTTAGTTATTGAGACATATGCACTGAAATGTCCATCTGCTAATTTGTATTTGCCTTTTTCCCCTCTGTACTTCTTTTAATTTTTCTTCACTGAGCTCTGTCATCATGTTTATAAACATGTATGATTGTAATGTCCTCTTGGTCTATTGACCCTTTTATAATTTTGTTATGAACTTTATCCTGTTAATATTTTTTAACTCTGAAATGTCATTTGTTGGGTTTAATATAGTCATTTCAGCTTTCTTTTTTCTAATTTTAGTATATCTTTTCTCATTTTTTTAGTGTGTGTCCATATTTAAAGTATATTTCTTATAAACAGCATACAGTTTACCCTTGCTTTTCAATTTAATATGACAGTTTCAGCCCTTCGAATGGTTTTTTAGGCTATTCTTTCTTAAGATGATCATGGATAAGTTAGGTTCAAGTCATTACCTTGCTATTTGTTATATCTTTCTCCCTCTGTTCCTTGTTTACTTTGTCTTCTTGCATTTCTTGCCTTGGATTAATTATTTCTTATGTTTCCTCTGTTGCCTAATCAATTCTAACTCTTCATTTTGTTATTTTAGTGTTTTGTTTTGTTTTTTAGGATTCACTACATATATTTTTAACTTATCATAGGTGAAGGTGAAGTCGCTCAGTCGTGTCTGACTCTTTGCGACCCCGTGGACTGTAATGTACTAGGCTTCTCCGTCCATGGGATTCTCCAGGCAAGAATACTGGAGCGGATTGCCATTTCCTTCTCCAGGGGATCTTCCCGACCCAGGGATCGAACCCGGGTCTCCCGCATTGGAGGCAGACGCTTTAACCTCTGAGCCACCAGGGAAGCCCTTAACTCATCATAGTCCACCTTTAAATGATAGTATGCCATTTCCTGTATAGTATGAAAAACTGATACTAGTATGCTCTTATTTCTTCCCCCTCTAGACATTAAGCTATTGGTTTCAAACATTTTACTTGTTTTACAGATACTGTAAATCTAATAATATACTGTTAATATTTTAATTAACAAATTCAATTATATTTTATGAGACATAAATATTTTTTAAAGTTTATATATGCCAGTGTAGTTATCAATGAGAGTATCTTCAACTCTTTATGGAAATTTATATGTCTGGATAACATCATTTTCTTTTTGCTTTAGGACTTCCATCATCATTTCTTGTAGTTTAAGTCTGCCAGTGATAAATCTCTCAACTTTGGTTGTTTGAACTGTTTAGTCCACCTTTATTTTTGAGAGGTTTTTCACTGGAAAAGAGTTCTGGGTTGATATTTTTCCCTTTCAGTTGTTTGAAGATATTTTGCTCTTTCTTTCTTTTATATTTGGAAATCTGTTGTGTTCTTTATTTCTATGTGAGATGTCATTTTTGTGTTATTTCCTTTAAGACTGGCTCTATTACTAGTTTTGAACAATTGATTTATGATGTGCCTTGAAGAAGTTTGCTTTATTTTTCTTATAAGGGGAATATATTGATCTCAGATCTGTATGTTTAAGGTTTTCATCAAATTTTGATATTTTTAGTCATTATATCTTTAAATATTTCATCCTTCCAATTTCTATCTCTAATCATACATATGTAATAGAGTTTTAATAACTGTCCTAATTTACATATATACTACTTCTTATATCTATAACAGTTCTCAGTTGATTTTGAATGATTGATTTTCCTCTTTATTATAAATTGCATTTTTCTACATGCCTTGTAATTTTTTAGTTGGATATGAATTATTATGAATTTCTCCTTCTTGGGTGCTGAATATTTTTGTATTCCTATAAATATTCCCAAGCTTTCCTATGGAATGCAGTTATGTTATTCGGAAACAGTTTGATCCTTGTGAATTTTGCTTTTAAGATTTGTTAATGTGGGATCAGAGCAGTGTTAAATCAAGGGCCTTTTAATCTTTACAATTGAGGCAACCTTCTCCTAGGTACTCTACCTAATGCCCCGTGAACCTTAAGGTTTTCCATATTGGTTGGTGGCAACAAGCATTTTTTGCCGCCCTGTGTAAGCACCAAACACAATATCTCCAATACTTTGGGTTACTTCTTTCCTTGGCTTCGGGAAGTTTCCTCACACATGGACTGATCAGTACTCTGCTGAAAATTAAAGGGACATCTTTCACAGCTGTCCTTTAGCTACTTCTGTAGAGCTCAGTCCTCTCTGGTACTCTTTCTGAAAACATCAGTCAACCAGGGCTTCGTGGATCTCCAACTCTTATCTCCTCAACTCAAGAAGTTGTTTGAGCTCAGGTTTGGGTCCCCCTCCTTGTTTTGCAGCCTGGAGAATCCCAAGGCAGGAAGATGTTGAACTGTAGTGCTTATCTTAGCCATTTCCTTTTTCTTGAGGACCCCTGTTTTTGTTTCCTGATATCCAATAACTTGAAAAATGTTGTTTCATATAATTTGGGTTATATTTATTGCTTTTCATTTTTATTTTTTTTTGTCATAGGATGGTAAGTCTAATCCCTGTTGCTCCATCTTAGCCAGGAGCCAAAGTTTTTGTTATGCATTAATTCTCTTAAATATATTTGTTTATTTTAAAATTATATATTAGAGATGCTGAGAAAGACATAAAGCCTATAAAATAGCATGCTCTATAGATTATCTTAACATTAATAAAAGATACAGTATATAAGTCAGCAGAGCTTCCCAGGTGGTGTTAGTGGTAAAAAAGCCACTTGCCAATAAAGGAGACATAAAGATACATGTTTGATCCCTGGGTTGGAAAGAATCCCTGGAGAAGTGTATGGCAACCCACTCCAGTATTCTTGCCTGGAGAACTCCATGGAAAGAGGAACCTGGCGGGCTACAGTCCATAGGATCACAAAGAGTCAGACACGACTGCAGTGACGTATCATCATATGTCAATTAAATATTATAGAACAGATTAAAACAATATGTGGTCAAGCACTAAATGGATAGTAAATGCAATAGTTCAACATAATAAGGATTTGCTGGCAAGTGTACTTTTCGAGACACCTACATAGGGAAGGTGTAGTGGTGGTAAGTTTTCTGAGACTGGCATGAAATGTGTGGAGGAAGGATTTCCATCCCTGTAAAAGCTAATAAGGTGTGCTACATAGAATGATCGAAGGAGAGAGAATTTTATGGCAGAGGGCAGTACAAGATGATAATGTGTTTGAAGAACCATGTTAATCCCAAATTTCAGAAACTTTAGGCTTATCTTTTTACATACAGACAGCAGTAAACTGTGAAAATTTTTAGAATAAGTTTTCAATAAGATAATGAAAGCCATTTTGAACAAGAATAATCAGGATGAAGTGACAGGGAAACAAATATTAGGGAGAAGAGTAAAAAAAGCTATTATACTTATCCAAGTTAAATTAATACTTAGGTAATTATAATAAAAAAAAGACAGGAGAAATATTACAGGTATAAATGGCAACAATTGTATTCAGGAAGAAGAAAATAGACTGTTTCTAAGACAACTGAAACTTAGATGTAAGAACATGATGAAACTATCAAGAGAAAGTGGAGCTTCAGGACAGCTTAGTCTGGAAAAGTAAAACTAAAGTGAACCAAGAAAAAATAATTCAGAATAATAACATAATAATAAATGGAAATATTTATTAAATGTGCAATAGATGTAAGCATTATGCAAAAATCTTTACATGGACTACCTCATTTAATCTTCACAATACTGTTATGAACTTCTGTGGTTGTTTGCAATTGTCAAACAAGGATATGAATGCCAGTCTTCTGCTCAAGTAACAGAGTTAGTAAATGGGACAGAATTTGAATCTCAATATATACAGCTTCAGAATCCAGTTTCATGTCATAGATAATTACTATTAAAATGGTACAGGCATCATTTTAAAGAAAACATATCAGGCAGGAGCCTGTCAAACATTGTATAGCAAAGGGGAAAATAGAACTGATTTGTGCAATATACAGCCTCAAGGAACAATTTTGATAGCTCTAAGTACCAACCACTCACAGATTTGCTTACCTACAAGCTGAGATAGTGTTACTATATAACTGAAAATTTCCATATCAATTATATCAACTTTTCTTCTGGACATAAGAACAATGTTTTATTTTTGCTGTCATATCATGTTTTTGTCCCTAAGCTAAACAAAGAAAGAATTTAAAACAGTAATGCCAGTACTTCCTAGGATTTGAACCATAATAGATTTATGTTTTGGGTAATTGTTATTACTTCATTTTGTTTATTATCTGACTTAGCAACTCAGTAAATCTTCTAATTGACACAAAGCTATTAAACTCCAAGATATATAATGTATTTTATTTCCTCAATGGATTATTTTTTTTCTATCAAGAAGTTAGTCTTCACCCCCAAATAGCTTATCTTTTTGTGATAAAAGAAGTATAGTTAATACCAGCATAAACTATTCTTTCAACCCACTTAGTGTTGTCACTATATACAGAGCTGGAAATATTGGGAGTGCTATATACACACGCAAGCAAAGGCTAAAATACAGAGAGGAAATGGGAAGACTGAAAAATAGTACCCACTATATTCCATGCTAAATAGTTTTATTAGATGATCTCATTAAATACTCTCAACAATTATCTCCATTGTCTGAAATTTTTGCGTGTTACTCAGCTTTAGAGCCAGAATGCAACCTTCGCTGTCTGACTTCAGAGTTCAAGTCTTTAGCCATAGTGTCATAATGCTCAGTAGTAAGATATACTGAGTCAACATAGTGTCTGTCATTTACTTTAATAAAGGAAATCCTGTGTGGTTAAGCCAATTTTTAAAAATTGAAGGCTCTTAAGTAAAATGCACAGCCTATATCTCCTTACCACACTGCCATATCTACTTTCCTAAGACCTCTGAGAATCTCTTTCCTTTCTTTGCTTTTAAGTTAGCTCGTTTGTGAGACCTGGTTATAAGGTAGTGTGTCTGCTGTTTCCACATGGCACCAAAACATACCTTCATAACATATGATTCATTCCTTAAACAAATGCAATAGTAACAAATTTTTATTTTTTTCAAAAGATGAATTTTACTATTCATTGTCCTTCAGAATTATCTAGAGTCAAATGCTGTGGCTAAAATGAGTTATCAAATAAGAAAGGCCATTCAAAGCCATGAATTTAAAGCACTAAGGGAAATTTTCTCATGTGGCTCATAAATATTTCTTGTGGCAGTGTCAAAAAAAGAGTTCTCAAATATATTCTGAGTTTCAGCCGCATTGTAAAATATAGTTACAGCTTTCTCAATTTTCCACTCTTAAGCTGCTGCAATAATATAGAATGAGGTATTATGGATAGAAAAAATTGATAATGTCACTTATAGTAACAAAGTCTATATCCAGTCCTAAATGAGAGAGGCAAAGAATTAAAGAGCCTTTTGATGAAAGTGAAAGTGGAGAGTAAAAGATTTGGCTTAAAACTCAACATTTAGAAAACTAAGATCATGGCATCCGGTCCCATCACTTCATGGTAAATAGATGGAGAAACAATGGAGACAGTGATAGACTTTATTTTTTTGGGCTCCAAAATCACTGGAGATGGTGACTGTAGCCATGAAATTAAAAGACGCTTGCTCCTTGGAAGGAAAACTATGACCAACCTAAACAACATATTAAAAAACAGAGACATTACTTTGCCACAAAGGTCCGTCTAGTCAAAGCTATGTTTTCCAGTAGTCATATATGGGTGCAAGAGTTGGACTGTAAAGAAAGCTGAGTGCCAAAGAACTGATGCTGTTGAACTGTGGTGTTGGAGAAGACTCTTGAGAGTCCCTTGGACTGCAAGGAGATCCAAACCATCCACCCTAAAGGAAATCAGTCCTGAATGTTCATTGGAAGGACTGATGCTGAAGCTGAAACTCCAATACATTGGCCACCAGATGTGAAGAATGGATTCATTTGAAAAGCCCCTGGTGCTAGGAAGGATTGAAGGCAGGTGGAGAAGGGAACAACAGTGGATGAAATAGTTGGATGGCATCATCGACTCGATGGACAGGAGTTTGAGTAAGCTCTGGGAGTTGGTGTGCTGGGAGTTGGGAAGCCTGGTGTGCTGCAGTCCATGGGGTTGCAAAGAGTCGAACACAACTGGGCAACTGAACTTAACTGAAGTTGGTAAAATTCAATAGTTTCCATATTGAAAATGGTTACATAAAGATGAATATATTTTAAAATCTCGAGTGATATTAACCACAAGAAAGGAAAACTGGATCCTTAAAAAAGAGAATGATTTACTTTATTACTCCAAGAAAAACTATTATCCAGAAGCATTCTTGAGGACATTATATGCTCTGGGAGTTGGTGAAGGACAGGGAAGGCTGGCGTGCTGCAGTCCGTGGTGTCGCAAGGAGTTGGACACAACTGAGCGACTGAACTGAACTGAACTGATCAAGCTTAATTTGAATAGAGGCTAGCACATTACTATACAGAGGGAAGTTGTGTCCCTTTCAATATTAAAATTAGATTTCATATTAATTCAGCCCAATTAAATTAATTAAAGAATGAGTCACATGATACCTTGAGTTACATATTTAAGCACTTGGATCTTTCCCTGTTGGTTATGGATTCAGTAACTATATTCACAGAACAATTTTAGTTGTCTGAATTTTAAGGTATTGCAATAAATATAAGTTGTTATACAAATGGCTGCTGCTGCTGCTAAGTCCTTCAGCAACTCTGTGCAACCCCATGGATATCAGCCCACCAGGCTCCCCTGTCCACAGGATTCTCCAGGCAAGAATCCTGGAGTGGGTTGCCATTTCCTTCTCCGTATGCAAGTGAAGAGTGGTGTAAATTGAGAGTTAAGTATAAAATGCCAAAAGATATTTATTTAGAGTTGAAATCATAATCTCTTCCACAGATTTCCATGACTAGGAATGAACTCTACTTTTTTCCCTAAGAAGCTCAGCACAACAGAACATACTCTTGTAAGGTAGTCTAGGATGTTGTGATATGTATTGATAAGCTCTGTAAAGGTATTTGAAGTTTAGGAAAAATTACCAGCGATACAGAAAACTGAAACAAAACACGACATGGCTATTTTGTGGAATATTGACCTTAGCTTTGAGTGTATTCAAATAAGTGAAGAAAAATAAAATGTAACTACCCAACAACCTTAGAAAAATTGCAATGCCTCAGATCAGAGACAGAATCTCGGCTGCTGGTCCTACTTGACAATTTTATTAAATAAACAACTATTTTAATATGAAATAAATTTCTTGTTAGGGAGTGGCATAGCATCAGGTTTTTGTTTTTGTTTTTTCCATTTCCTTTTTAAATTTGTAACACTCCCCAAAGATTGTGTCATCTGTAATTGGAATAACAATCTACCTAGTCCATATAATAAAGTATTATAACAAATACTAAAATCTTCCTATATGATGACATTTTTTCCTACAGTTCAATTGTCTGTTATGGATAATCTTTTTATCTGTTTTATAACAGCCTCTCTTTATGCTTTTATTCTAGTTGATATAAAGGGAAAAAGGGATTCTAACATTCAGCTTGCTTTGTGGGAGGTAGAAGGCCTTTTATTTCATATCCATTTGAGGAGTTTGACTGTATCTTAACTCAGTACAAGTTGAGAATAAGGGACTGAGTAGGTGGAAATGATTAGAGAATTGCAGTCAGGAGCAAAGTGGTGAAAGATATTGCATGTGAATGAAAACTACCATATGGTGTTCATTTTTGTGTGTATCATGGCTGCTTATTTTCCCAATATACTTTTCAACATGTTGTAAGATATCTAAAAAAACCTTCAAAATGGTTTTTTATTTTTTGAATTTAAAATTAAGGTGGTTCCTAATTTGCTAATACTCTCCTAATGTTTAACTTTTTCTTTTTACCTCTTTTATTCTGAAGGATATTAGAATTTCAAAGACAATCATATATGGTCCAGTAAGAATATCTGGTGCAGGATTTTGCAGAGGAGCATTTGAATTTACTGTTTACTTCTTGCTTTATTTAAACTATATTTCTTGATATTTAAAATGTTTGATTGATGAGATTTTTCCCTCCACACACTACACCTTTTTTTCTATTTGTAATTGCTATACTTGTTCTTTTCTTTTGTTCATTGTTGTCTTCAAAGCTTCTTTCCACTAGCAGTTTCTTTAAATATTTTCACTTTATAAGGTGATCTTAACATGAAAGCCCTAATATTTGGGAAAAGGAAATCAAGAAAATAAGGGAAGGAAGAAAACAAGAAAAGAAAGGAAAAAGGGAGAAGAAAATGAGAGAGGAAGAAAGGGAAGGAAGGGATTGTTTATTAACTTAGCAAAGGTTGTCCTACCTTTTTATTAGTCCTATAAATATTGGTCCTTTATACAAAAATGTGAAGCAGGCAAGTTAGTGCACATATAAAAGGAGATTTGAGATATGTTTTGATTATCAGGGAACATTTCGAACAAATAACCATCTCATGTGTTTAATAGTTTTAATAATGTATCAGGATCCCCAAAATAAAGCAGCTACTTCTGTAGTAGTATGAAAAAATGGACTTCTCACATAAGGAAGAAATGGAGTAAGTTTAGTACAGAGAACTCCCTCCCTCACAAATAGTTCAGATGGTTCTTTGTGCATCTCTGTGTATTTGTGTCCAAGTCGCCAAGGGGAATAGCTTGCTGCCCCTTCATGTATGTTCTCCAAATAAGAGTAAGAGCTGATCCTTTGAAGATTTAGAATCAGACCTACTTTCTTTTTTCTTTTTTCCTTGCTGATTTTGGAACTGCTAACCATTTTTTTTTTTTAAACATGGGCAGTCTGTTGAAACTCACACCTTAGAGAACTCTATTCCCAGTAGTATCCCTGGCCCCTGCTTTGCTGCTCAGTTGGGTGCAAATTTCAAGGTACTTGAGTCTTTGGAACCAGCTGTGAATTTGGATAAAACTTTCATCGCCAGCCTTTTCAGTGGACTTAGTCTTTTAGCAACAAACTCTTGACTTCTATCTTGTCCAGCACAAACTATATTTTGGCCTCAATTTTAGCCACTCTTTCCTTCTGTCATCTACTCTCAAAAGAGACATAGTGATATTTTTAAGATTAGCCATGCAGGTTTCTCCTCTGTTCTGTATCCTGCAATAGTTCTATGTATTCATGATAGAAACTACACAGACTTTGAACCCCATCCATAATTTAACTCAGGAGACTCATTTCTCATTTCTCTCCCTATCGTTTCTACCACTCTGGGTATGCTGGCTTTCCTGATGTTCCTGAAATACATTTTTGTCCTTATTTGTCCTGGTTAATTACTAGGCCAGGAACAGTCTTGCCTAGTTATCTGCATGATATATATTCTTACTTCTCCTGTTTGTTTAAATCCCTGACAGACTGACTACTCATTTCAAAACACTTCCCTCACATATTCCCTATGTCTTTAGCTTCTCAGTTTATTTTTTATTTTTCCATATGAATTATAGTTGTATCTAGTATAAAATATATTTATTATATTTGTGATCATCTATTTTCTTTTCCTCTCTCTCTTTTCCTTCCTCTCTGCTTACTGCACACTACAGTGTAATTCCAAGAGGACAAGGTTCTTTGTTAGGTTTAGATAAATCTCAAACACCTTGAAAAGTTCATGGAACAGAAGTATGTGATGAATTTACAAATGAAAGTGTCTCCAGCAGTGTCATTAGGTTAATGAATATCTTAACCTAGTTACATGATTAGGTTGATGTTGATCTTCTCTAGTCACAGGGAAAGAAATAGAAGATTATTTAAGGATTATTTTCAATTGTATTTCTGATTATTTAAAACTACATTGCTCATTGATTTTCACATAATGCATAACACTAGCTTGCATTAGGAATCATTCTGTTGTTAAAAGAATTACCCCATGTATACTAACAGTACTTTCCATTTACTCACATTATTTTCTGATTTTATTATCTTTTTTTCTGACTGTGATAATTATCTTACCATTCAGAATATCTATTTCAGCCCTTTCTATGATTTATACTTTTCAATGTGATGAACTGTTTACCATAACCATAAAAATTTGCTATAGTTTAAGAAAAAATATAGAGCCAAGAAGAGTATAATTTTGCATCGCAAATCATGCCATCCATTAACAGAAGACAGAGTTATCATGCTGTATCTTTAGTTTTAGTCTGTGAAGATTTATGAGGAAGTTTGAAGTTCATATGTACAGGCAGGATTTTGTTTTTTTGGACCTGCCATGTAATGTAGAGGAAAGAATAATAGATTGATACTTAGGAAATCATAGATTTAAAAGTCCTGAGTGCTACCACTTTCTTATTGTCTACCATAAATAGGTCACTTCACACCTCTGAAACTTATTCTTTAAAATCTCATTTATCTCTACAATTTAGTCATCCTACTATCTCTTTGGGGTTCTGGATTATTAGAAGAAAATCTTTTCTGACCCTAGTGCTGGTCACCATTTATCCTGTGGACCATATCAGCTCCTTGGTTGCTCCCAATTTCAGATCACTGTTCTCCAGGATTTGCCTTCTTTCTCCTCTCTGTGTATGTTCAACTAGATTGTTTCACCCTATTTTATAATGCAGACAATAACACCTTGTATGAAAAGCTTATACATATTTCCCCTTATTTTTCCATCAAATTAGCAAGTAAATATCAGGTCAGATATGATGTAGGAGAAAATAATTTTCATGGAAAACTATATCCCTAGAGGGGGAGAAGTGAATAAAGAATAAGAGACTACGATTGTGTACAGTTAGTGTTGATGGAATAAATTGGTACACCTTACCAGATGTAGCTTTGGCTCCACCCTTCA
The DNA here is from genome assembly GCA_006408695.1 of Aepyceros melampus. Lineage (NCBI taxonomy): Eukaryota > Metazoa > Chordata > Mammalia > Artiodactyla > Bovidae > Aepyceros > Aepyceros melampus. The sequence goes on from SJXQ01012846.1 coordinate 113,393, forward strand.
TTCTTTCTGGAGTTATTTCTCCACTGATCTCCAGTAGCATATTGGGTACCTACTGACCTGGGGAGTTCCTCCTTCAGTATCCTATCATTTTGCCTTTTCATACTGTTCATGGGGTTCTCAAGGCAAGAATACTGAAGTGGTTTGCCATTCCCTTCTCCAGTGGACCACATTCTGTCAGACCTCTCCACCATGACCCACCTGTCTTGGGTTACCCCGCAGGGCATGGCTTAGTTTCATTAAGTTAGACAAGGCTGTGGTCCTAGTGTGATTAGATTGACTAGTTTTCTGTGAGTATGGATTCAGTGTGTCTGCCCTCTGATGCCCTCTTGTGACACTTACCATCTTACTTGGGTTTCTCTTACTTTGGATGTGGGGTATCTCTTCAAGGCTGCTGCTTACCTTGGACGAGGGGTATCTCCTCACTGCCGCCCCTCCTGACCTTGGACATGGGATTGTTCCTCCCGGCCGCTGCCCCTGGCCTCGGGTGTGGGGTAGCTCCTCCCAGCTGCCGCCCCTGACCTCGGATGCAGGGTAGCTCCTCTTGGCCACTGCCACTGACCTCGGCCACAGGACTGAGAAAGATTAGTTTTCATTCCAATCCCAAAGAAATGCAATGACAAAGAATGCTCAAACTACCGCACAATTGCACTCATCTCACACGCTAGTAAAGTAATGCTCAAAATTCTCCAAGCCAGGCTTCAGCAATACATGAACTGTGAACTTCCAGATGTTCAAGCTGGTTTTAGAAAAGGCAGAGGAACCAGAGATTAAATTGCCAACATCTGCTGGATCATGGAAAAAGCAAGAGAGTTCCAGAAAAACATCTATTTCTGCTTTATTGACTATGCCAAAGCCTTTGACTATGTGGATCACAATAAACTGTGGAAAATTCTGAGAGATGGGAATACCAGACCATCTGACCTGCTTCTTGAGAAACTTATACGCAGGTCAGGAAGCAACAGTTAGAACTGGACATGGAAAAACAGACTGGTTCCAAATAGGAAAAGGAGTACATAAGGCTGTATATTGTCACTCTGCTTATTTAACTTCTATGCAGAGTACATCATGAGAAATGCTGATGAAAGAAGCACAAGCTGAAATCAAGATTGCCGAGAGAAATGTCAATAACCTCAGATATGCAGATGACACCACCCTTAAGGCAGAAAGTGAAGAGGAACTAAAAAGCCTCTTGATGAAAGTGAAAGAGGAGAGTGAAAAAATTGGCTTAAAGCTCAACATTCAGAAAACTAAGATCATGGCATCTGGTCCTATCACTTCATGGCAAATAGATGGGGAAACAGTGGAAACAGTGTCAGACTTTATTTTTTGGGGCTTCAAAATCACTGCAGATAGTGACTGCAGCCATGAAATTAAAAGATGCTTACTCCTTGGAAAGAAAATTATGATGACCAACCTAGATAGCATATTCAAAAGCATAGACATTACTTTGCCAACAAAGGTCCGTCTAGTCAAGGCTATCATTTTTCCTGTGGCCATGTATGGATGTGAGAGTTGGACTGTGAAGAAAGCTGAGCGCCGAAGAATTGATGCTTTTGAACTGTGGTGTTGGAGAAGACTCTTGAGAGTCCCTTGGACTGCCGGGAGATCCAACCAGTCTATTCTGAAGGAGATCAGCCTTGAGTGTTTTTTGGAAGGAATGATGCTGAAGCTGAAACTCCAGTACTTTGACCACCTCATGCGAAGAGTTGACTCATTGGAAAAGACTCTGATGCTGGGAGAGATTGGGGCAGGAGGAGAAGGGGACAACAGAGGCTGAGATGGCTGGACGGCATCACCGACTCGATGGACGTGAGTCTGAGTGAATTCTGGGAGATGATGATGGACAGGGAGGCCTGGCGTGCTGTGATTCATGGGGTCTCAAAGAGTCAGACTCGACTGAGTGACTGAACTGAACTGAACTGAACTGACCAGATGTAGCTGCAGGACAGCTCTGCTCATTGTCATCCACAGCTTCAGCATTACCAGTGGTTTTTTCATGCTTACCCTTTTCCAGTCAATGTTCTAGGTACTCTATATTAATGATGGTTGATTTTAATAACCATTGTTTAGTCTCTGTCTGATTCTTTGCAACCCCTATGGATGGTAGTCCACTAGGCTCCTACCTCCATGAGAATTCCCAGGCAAGAATACTGGAGTAGATTACCATTTCCTTCTCCAAGGGATCTTCCTGACCCAAGGATCAAACGTGGGTCTCCTGCATTACAGGTGGATTTTTTTTTCCACCGAGACCCTGAGGAAGTTGATGTTTTGATTCCCACTATCTAGATGGAAATCTGAGGCAGAGAGATTACAGAGCTTGTATATGGTGAAGCCAAAATTCTATGCAAAGTGCCTGGCTTCAAAGCCCATTTTCTTAATTACTATACTGCTTTGATTTTATCCTACCAATGGGGCTTCCCTTGTAGGTCAGTTGGTAAAGAATCTGCCTGCAATGCAGGAGAACCTGGTTTGATTTCTGGGTTGGGAAGATCTGCCAGAGAAGGGATAAGCTACCCACTTCAGTCTTCTTGGGCTTCCCTGGTGGCTTAGCTGGTAAAGAATCTGCCTGCAATGTGGATGACCAAGGTTCGATCGCTTGGTTGCGAAGATCCCTTGGAAAAGGGACCGGATGCCTACTCCAGTATTCTGTCCTGGAGAATTCCATGGACTGTATATCCGTGGGGTCACAAAGAGTCAGATACAACTGAGTGACTTTCACTTTCATTAAACTATGGGCAGGGAATTTAGTCCACCTTAAGACAATCAAGTCTATTGAAATCTTCTTGAAAGCAAAAGTAGAGGGTATTAGGTGACACCATGAATATCTGTGGTTAGAACAGAATTCACGTTAGCAGTGGCTTCTAGAACATTTAATTTTCTTATTTCAACCATGTTAACAAAATATCCCAGACGGTACTCACAGAACACATTGAAGTCCTGAATGACAAATTATAGTTGAATTTTGGGTCAGGCTTTGGGGAAACAATGATATGTGCTGTATAATGGCAGTAAAATTAATGATATAAAACTCTGGTCTGATAGATTATAAGACTCCCTGGTTTTTCAGGTCAGATCACCTAAGCTCAGTCTAATCGTCCATTCACAGCAAATTGTGAGTAATCCTCAGAAAAGCCCTGTGGGTTTGAGTCTGTTTGGTCCTAACCTTGCTGTGGTTTGGCTAGACTGAAAGCAGGGAGTAAAAAGCTTTGTCTTCCACTACTTGTCAAGTGATACTTGCCAACTGTGAAGCTGGTCATTTTGAATTTGATGTAATCCTTTCTAGATGAAGCATTGTTCAGGGCTTCTTCAGTTAGAAATGAGTAAGTCTCAAAAATTAAAAATTCTCACACTAAATTTGTTGTCTGTTTTTCTCACATTTCAAAACATTAGACCTAAACTTGTAATTTCAGGGAATAATAATTTGGCATTATGTTTTACAATAATATATGTATGCTGATATAAGGGACTACTCCTTCCTAGGTTTCAGGAAATTTGATGAATTTGTTCAGCCAATTTATTGTCTATAGCATAGGTTTTTAGATTATTTTTCTATGTTTATATTGTACCCGAGACCATTTAAACATAGATACACCAAAATAATAACAATAGTAATGATAACAACAAATAAGCTTAATAACGTGGAAATAAAAAATCATAAAGTCTAAAGAGGGAAACAGAATTTTTGGTAACCAACATCCCTGAGCAGGTTTGGGATAGCCTTCCAAAAGTGCAGAGTCCTGGCTCAAAGAACTGTGAACTGCTAAATCTAGTGAGTAGCAAAGAAAACAAAAGCCATAGCCTAAATTACTAGGAAAACAGAAAGAAATCTGAAGGTATATAAAAAGTAAAATTTTCATTATTCAGCTGGTAGTTCTTTTAGTTTTTTATTGTTTTAATTTTTATTTATTTTTAATTGATTGCTTTGAGAATTGTGTTGGTTTCTGCCAAACATCAATATGAATCAGCCATAAGTATACATGTGTCCCCTCTCTCTTGAACCTCCCTTCCATCTTCCTCCCCATCCCACCCCTCAAGGACAGGAACCGAAAGGAAGAAAGAATTCAGCCTCAAACCCTGGGGAAGGTGACCTCAATCACAATAAGCTAATTTAATTTTTAACTTTTTATATTGAAGTACAGCTTTTGAGTATGGTTGGTTTGGAGTGTTGTGTTAGTTTCTGCTGTACAGCGAAGTAAATCAGTTATATTTTTACATATATCCCCTCTTTTTTAGATTTCCTTCCCATTTCCTTCCCACTTATGTCACCACAGGGCATTGAGTAGAGTTCCCTGTGCTATAGGTACTCATTAGTTATCTATTTTATACGATAGTAGTGTATGTGTGGCACTCTCCATCTCCTATTTCATCCCACTCCTCGTTGGTAGTATGAATAGACTACTTAAGAGCATGGAAACACTTTGAAGATTCATCATATAAAAATCACTGTTTTAAATAGGACATATATACAGTTACTACAGTTGCTAAAATAGTAATGGTACTTATGTGTGTCAGATTAGAGATCTTCTTGTTTTGTTTGCTTGTTATAACTTTCTAGCATTTAGTTCCCCCAAAATCCTTAATATGTTAAGTTTAATCACATAAGGTAAATAGAATGTAACTGCAAGATGTGATATACAACAGCATCTAGCATTTTCAAATTTAAAATTGACTCTATAGAATGTGATAATTCAAAGTATATTGACTGTTTGTATCATCTAATGAAGCCTTGGTAATTTTTAGTGTTTTCTTCCTCTGAGTGCACACAATGTGTTTGGCCCTGTATTACACTGTGTAAATCAAAATGAAGAAGGATCATTTAGTGGAAGTTCTTTTTATCAAAGATCTGATTGCACAATAGTAAAGAAACAAACCTACACTGACGGAAAGCATTAAATAAAATTGTGTGTGAAAAGTGAAAGCGTTAGTTGCTCAGTCACGTCCAACTCTTTGTGACACCATAGACTGTAGCCCACCAGGCTCCTCTGGCCATGGAATTCTCCAGGCAAGAATATTGGAGTGAGTAGTCATTCTCTTCTCCAGGGGCTCTTCCCAACCCAGGGAATAAAACTGGGTCTCCTGCATTGCAAGCAGATTCTTCACCATTAAGCCACCAGGAAAGCCCCTAGTAAAGCTAAACCACATAGTACAATTTGTAAATATGTAGAAAAAATGAGAAAGAGAAGTTTGAAATGGGGATCAGTGTCAACTGTGATCATCAAAGATGAGATCTAAGCAGGAGCTTAAAAGACAAAGCTGGCTATAACTTTGAATAGGGGAGGAGGCATGCAAGAGAAAAATAAGAAATGAGACATAGGGAGCAACTGAGTATGTCGAAGTAATGATTACACTGAGAATCCTTACCAGAGTAGTGGAAGGTAAGTAGGAATAAGTCAAAAGGAAGAAATTATTTATGGAGTATAGTTAATGGAGGATTTCTCTTGTGGCTCAGCTGGTAAAGAATCCACTTGCAATGTGGGAGACCTGCGTTCAATCCCTGGGTTGGGAAGATCCCCTGGAGAAGAGAAAGGCAACCCACTCCAGTATTCTGGCCTAGAGTATTCCATGGGCTGTATAGCCCATGGGGTCACAAAGAGTTGGACAGGACTTAGTAACTTTCACTTCACTTCATAGTTAAGGGAAGATATTTGAATTTTTTCTAATAATTTGTGCTACAAATTTTAGCAGAGAAATTATATTCATCTCAGCAAGTATTATCACTTACATTATAGTTGGTTATAGTTGATGAGTGATGTGTTGAGATTTGCAATGTGGTACAGAAGTTGATGTAAAAGGAGCTGGGAATCACAGTTTGGATGAAGTCAGTGATCCTTTGTGTGTGCTAAGTTGCTTCAGTTGTGTCTGACTCTGTGCAGCCACACGGACCGTAGCCTGCCAGGCTCCTCTGTCTTTGGGATTGCCCAGGCAGGAACACTGGAGTGGGTTGCCATGTCCTCCTCCAGGAGATCTTCCCAACCCGGGGCTTGAACCTGCATCTCCTATGTTGCCTGCACTGGCAAGTGGGTTCTTCACTGCCAGCACCACCAGGGAAACTCAGCAATCCTTGATGATGGTTTTAAATTAATTACCTTAGGCCTTCCCAGTAGCACAATGCAGGAGATGCAAAAATGTGAGTTCAATTTTGGGGTCAAGAAGATCCCCTGAAGTAGGAAATGTCAACCCACTCCAGTATTCTTGTCTGGAAAATTCCATAGACAAAGGAGCCTGTCAGACCACAGTCCATGAAGTGACAAAGAGTCAGACACGACTGAGCTTGAGTTAATTACCTTAGAAGATTAATATTGAATGCAGATGTAAAATAGATTAAAGAGCAAAGGCAATGGATTCAAGAAGACATTTGGTCTTTTTTCAGACTACCTTTTCAATATGAATGGTCACTCCTTCCTACCCACATTATTTAGAAGGCAAACAGTAGGAAGATCCTTAGAAATATTCAAGAAAAAGTGAGGTCACTTAGTCGTGTCCATCTCTTCACAACCCCATGGACTGTAAACCTGCCACACTCCTCTGTCCATGGGATTTTCAAGGCAAGAATACTGGAGTGGGTTGCCGTTTCCTTCTCCAATATTCAAGAAGGCGGATAGTAAAAAGAGAGAGTAAGTAAGTAAGTAAGTAAAGTCACTCAGTCGTGTCCGACTCTTTGTGACCCCATGAACTGCAGCCCACCAGGCTCCTCAGTCCATGAGATTCTCCAAGCAAGAATACTGGAGTGGGTTGCCATTTCCTTCTCCAGGGGATCTTCCCGACCCAGGGTTCGAACCCGGGTCTCCCGCATTGGAGGTAGACGCTTTAACCTCTGAGCCACCAGGGAAGTCCAAAAAGAGAGAGTAATGTCTCAGAAACCAGCATTTTGAAAGATCTGGAGATGGTAGTGAAAGTATCAAATTTTGCTTGATAAATCAAGCACACATAGAAAGTAAAGAAAATTCATCTTCTGATTTAGCCATTGGAAGTAGATAGAAGTCATTGAATTGATAAGAGGTGGAAAACGAATGGATGTAAGAAAGTCAAAGAAGAGAGGATAAAATATGTTTTCACAGTGGTTTTGGAGAGTAAAAAAAATTTAAATTGCATTGACATTTTGGCATAGAGAATGCAACTAGGAGAGGTTATTGTTTTATTTGCTTTGTTAGAAAAGTAGTGTTGAGCTTTTCTACAAGTCATTGGAGGAGAGACTAGTAAATATGAGACATCATAATTGGTAGTGTCAAAAATAGGAGAAGTGGAGGCAATCAGAGTGCAATAAGAGGGAATTAATAAAATTTTAGTTTTGAACTCTCAAAGTCATGATATTTTCTGTGATTATTGGCAGGCATTTCAACTTCCTGACATACATGTGTGTACAAGCATACACACACACACACACACACACATACACACGCAGAGCCCCCAATATATCTGAACATTTATTAGCCTATTTTGTGTATTCATACACCAGAGCAGTAAACATAGGAAGCTTGCTCTTTACTGTTGGTTTTATTATTATTTTAGTTTTATATTTAATAGCCTTCAAATAAGAATATTTTTTGTTTCACTGCCAAATATGTATTTCCTGGGTGATTTAAGTGATTTAAGTCAAATTCCTAAATGCTCAAGAAAAATATTTTTAGTAGATAACTTAGTACAGATTTAAAGACCTTGAGAGATATTTGAGTCTATCCTTACTTTTTTCTTTCAACACAATAAAGTGTCTACACACACACACACAAATACTGTTTCATAGTGTCACTCTCATTTCCTGTGGTTTTTGTTGCAAAGTTACAAATCTGATGAATTTAGGAGAAAACTGGATTCATTACTTCAGAATCACGATTCTTATACTAAGTCATCTCTCTGATGGAAAAACCCACAGGGTGATCCTTACATGCCTTTAAACTCTCTGTTCTAAGTGGAAAGTGGCACAAATTCTAAAATGTTCACTGAATGTTTCTCAGTAGAGTTTTTAATGAGCTGATACCTGTCCAAGCCTTTGAGCAGTTCAAACCAGGGTTCTTTATATTAAAAAGTAGATGTATAAAAGTAAAAGGCAAGTGAGTAAAAAGCATAGTAGACCATGTGAGTACTAATTTTAAGAGATAGGAATAGGATACAATATAACAGCTTTAAGGAAAAAATAGAAACTGAAGACATTATTATCATTATAAATGCACTAATAATGACAGACTGTCCTGGAAAAGTCATGAAATGCTTTCCTAAAAATGTTAGTAGTCATACAGTGCATCTAAGGTGTATGTTCTTAATGATAAATAGGTTAACTGAAAAGTGCTTTAATTGTAGAGATAAAGTTTAAATTATTAGCTCCTCTCTTTCTTGATATAGATTACTTTTTCACATTGTTTTTCATACTCTGGACCTTAGTACACTCTCCAAGTACCTTAGTATTATCTTCGAAAGACAAGAGTACATTCTGCAAAGTAAGCACCTATTAATTAGTAATGAATTCCTGGAAGTCAATACACAAAGTAAATCTCCCAATAATGCACCGCTGTTATGTCTTGTCAGCTGTTTGAATATAAGGCCTAGATTATTTAGTTGGGATGCTGGTGTTTCATAATCTATAAAGTATTAACAATAGTGAAAAATAAATTTTACTTTCTGGAGATACCTTAGTCAGCCTGTATTTATTTTTGTTTGTTTTTTAAGCAATACTTTGCAGTAATCTCTGGACTGGAAATGCCTGGGTTCTTAACCAGCCTCTAAGATTTTGTATCCAGTTACCTCACTTCTCTGGCACTTAGTTTCCTCACCTATGTGATGGAGCTCATAATAGTACGGATATAAGTGATTGTAGTGAATATTAAATAAAATATCAGGGAGAAACTTGGCAAATAGTAAGCATTCTATAAACAATTGCTGCTATTATTTACTAGTTTCTTTTTTGAGATGAAAAAAATAAATAGTGATCCTCCCTGTGTTACAAAAGGGAAATAAAATATGTTTCAGGTTCTGGATTATACAAAGAAAAATTATAAAATGAAAGAATTGAGCTGTAACACATTTCCCTTTGTTCTCCTAGCTGTTAACCTTAACAAAAGAGTGCCGATGTTTTGGAGACACAGACTTTTTGGTGAATCTTACCATTTCTTTGTTCTTGTTTTGACATTTACTTTTTCAAGCAACAATCTAAGTGAAACCATACAAACAATGGTGTCCAAAATGGGACAAAAGGTGACATGTGATTTGAGTAATAGAAAAGGATTTGAAAATTCAGCATTTTGTTTCCATGTATATCACTGACTGAGACTAGAAAGAAACAAGTTATAATCATAATTGAGTCAAGACATTTTCAGATGTGCTCAAGTTTAACATTCTCTTCAGTGCTAGCCAAAGGACCCAATGGATTTAAGAGAGTCATGGTCCAAGCCAACAACTCTCGTTTAAAACTGATGTTTATTATTCTAGCCTCATGATTATGGATTGTCTTTCTTCAGCCAATGCCAACTCTGGAATTGTTTATTGAGTGTTTATGTCATTAATACTTGCAAGAGGCTCCTTGACCTCAGAGTATCCTTATTGGCACAGGCACTTGCACTTTCAACACTTCACGGCTGGCAGTGTGATGTCAAATATTTTCCATGTAATGTCTGAAAAATATTCTGGGGTTTGTCGTCTGGCGTGAAATCGCCTAGACTATTGAAAAGTGCTTTGGGGATGGTGCAACTTAGGCACAATTTTGTTGGAAAAGAGGGACACTAAAAGTGAAAACAAGATTAAATAGCAATTAAAGTAAGATAGCAATTAAAGTCATAGGCGTGGTGGAATGGAACCCATGCGGCACCTCGGTTTTCCCTGGTCAGCACATTTCTCTGCAACGTTTTCTGGTTTTACTTCTTTCAGGCCTTTTGGTCACTCATATTTGTGACCTGTGGTAATAATAAAGTCAGAACGTCATGTTACTCTCTGCTGAAGGACTTAAAACACATAAAGATTATAATAACACTTCTATTTACAAATGTCACAAACTCAAAGAAAATTTCTATGAAGTTGGGGAGCCTCTTTTTCAGGAGATAACCTAAAATGTGAGAGTTCATCAGTTATGCAATTAGTGGGGGTTTTTCCCATACTTTCCTTAAGATTTTCTTCATAGACTATCATGCAATCTGTGAATAAAGACAGTTTTAAGTATTCCTTGCTAATCTTACTTTCTCTGCCAAATTTTGTCAACTTTTCCCTCATGTTTCTCTTCTGCAGTTTTGGTTCAGATGCATCTGTTGGTGTATTTCTTCCCACTATGTTTGTTTTCACTGTGTTCCTTTTTACATCTAATGGCTTTCATTTCCTTAAAGTCTCTTTCGTCTGACATGAGCAGAGCTACTCCACTTCTTTTATGCTGCTGCTAAGTCGCTTCAGTCGTGTCCGACTCTGTGCGACCCCATAGACGGCAGCCCTCCAGGCTCCGCCATCCCTGGGATTCTCCAGGCAAGAACACTGGAGTGGGTTGCCATTTCCTTCTCCAATGCAGGAAAGTGAAAAGTGAAAGTGAAGTCGCTCAGCCGTGTCCAACTCTTAGCGACCCCATGGACTGCAGCCCACCAGGCTCCTCCGTCCATGGGATTTTCAGGCAAGAGTACTACTATTTGCTTATTATATTTTCTTCCATCTTTCACTTCCAACTGATTTTTAATTTTGAATTTAAAGTGGATTTCTTATAAAGAGCATATAATTGAATCTTCTTTTTTTCTTAATCTAGTCTGGCAGACTGATGTAGATTTGGAGTACTCATTTGTTATGTTCATCCACAATTAATGTAAAAGTCAGTACGTTTGGATTTAGGTGTGCTATTTGATATTTGTTATAAATTTGTCTGAATAGTCCTTTTGTCCTTTCATTTCTCCTTCAATCTTTTCTGGTTTTGTTACACAATTAGCTTAACACAATAGTTTGTATATATACTAACTAGTTAGTCATTTTGATTCCTCTATTGACATTTTAAGTCTTCTATTGATTTGTTGATTTTTTAACTTCTTCCTGTTACTTTTTGGTTTCTGTAGTAATTTCAGGGTACATCTATAACTTACTAAAATCTACTTCAGATTGATTCGAATTTCTTCTGGTAAATCATTTTTTTTTAAATTTCACAAGCATAGTTTTCCCTATCCTCTTGCCTGGAAAATCCCATGGACGGAGGAGCCTGGTAGGCTGCAGTCCATGGGGTCTCGAAGTCGGACACGACTGAGCGACTTCACTTTCCCTTTTTACTTTCATGCATTGGAGAAGAGATGGCAACCCACTCCAGTGTTCTTGCTTGAAGAATCCCAGGGACTGCGGAGCCTGGTGGGCTGCCGTCTACGGGGTTGCACAGAGTCGGACACAACTGAAGTGACTTAGTAGTAGTAGTATGGCTTAAAAGCAAATATAAAGTCTTATATTTACTTTATTTCATGTGACTTTTATTTTATAAAAAGTATATTTCTGAATAGTAACAGAATGGGAAAAAAGCTAAAATTGTGAGGCTCACTCAGTTATATTTGCCATTTCGGCTTTTAAATACCACATATTTTTCAAAGCTGTCATCAGAAAATTAAAATGACATATTCTCTAATTATCATGAGAGGTATATAATTTTTGTAAAGTAAATCATGCTTGTAGGAATTCCAAATTCAATGTTATTGCAGTATCAACTTCAGCTTGAGCGATTTAGTAGTTTGATATTGTATGTGCACACACACAGACAAACACGCTCTAAGAATTAACATTTCATATTGCTTTTCATTTTACTAAGCATTTCAACATGCCTTTCCCCATTTGGTTGTATTTGAGGATGACTCAGCAGTATGGCAACCCGCTCCGGTGTACTCTCCCCTGGAAAATCCCATGGACGGAGGAGCCTGGTAGGCTGCAGTCCATGAGGTCTCTAAGAGTAGGACACAATTGAGCGACTTCACTTTCACTTTTCACTTTCCTGCATTGGAGAAGGAAATGGCAACCCACTCCAGTGTTCTTGCCTGGAGAATCCCAGGGATGGGGGAGTCTGGTGGGCTGCTGTCTATGGAGTCGCACAGAATCAGACATGACTGAAGTGACTTAGCAGCAGCAGCAGCAGCAGTAAAAGAATCTACCTGCAGATCAACATGCCTTTCCCCATTTGGTTGTATTTGAGGATGACTCAGCAGTATGGCAACCCGCTCCGGTGTACTCTCCCCTGGAAAATCCCATGGACGGAGGAGCCTGGTAGGCTGCAGTCCATGAGGTCTCTAAGAGTAGGACACAATTGAGCGACTTCACTTTCACTTTTCACTTTCCTGCATTGGAGAAGGAAATGGCAACCCACTCCAGTGTTCTTGCCTGGAGAATCCCAGGGATGGGGGAGTCTGGTGGGCTGCTGTCTATGGAGTCGCACAGAATCAGACATGACTGAAGTGACTTAGCAGCAGCAGCAGCAGCAGTAAAAGAATCTACCTGCAGTGCAGGAGTTCCGAATTTGATTCCTGGGTCGTCGGGAAGATCCCCTGGAGAAGGGAATGGCAACTCACTCCGGTATTCTTGCCTAGGGAATCCCATGGATGGAGGAGCCTGGTTGGCTACAGTCCACAGGGTCACAAAGATTCAGACACGACTTAGCAACTAAATAACAACAACTGTTACAGAATATTGTATATGAGATTGCTATGTTCTGAGAGGCTATTTTCTCAGCCACAAATGATACAGTCAGATTGAAAGTTCTGTCAAATTTAGTCACCTCCATCAACATAAAAGTATTAGTACATGGTCAATTTTTGAGTCTATATAAAAAGCTACACTTCAGATTTTTAAAATAGTTTCTTATCAATATTTTTGTTTCATTTTATTTTATGGTGACATGCAAAGTTTATGACTAATTTTTTTATGTTAACTATGAGCCATGAGCATCACATGGGAACATTAAGGTATTTTTTTCAAGCAATGGGAGATCTTGAATAGAGTGAGAATTAATGCTGATGTAATGCAAAGCAATTTATACTGTGTTTATCAGAGATCCAAAGCACACTAGTGGTAGTGAAAGCTCCTGGAAAGAAATTATAAAAGAACACAAATGAAGATACACATTTTCATGACGTGCCTCATTTCCGGAGCCTGGTGATAGTCCTGCTGTTCTCAGCTTGCTGCACAATGATGACCTCATTGGTAACATAAGACACAGTCAGCTATCTGGCACCTCGATGGCAGCCTGCAAAATATAAACACAAGGTCTTCAAATGGACCATAAAGCCTGACTAAAATCTACAAATTAGTAATAGGAATACGTGTTACATCATTTAAGTACAAATGATGTAATGATATAAATTGCTCCCTAATGTATATATTTAGAAAAATATATATTTAGACAATTTTATATGTCTGTGTAATTTTTTTTCTTATTTTACTTTATGTTTGTAAAATGCAATATCTTATGACAAGAGAGTACCCCAACAAAGGTAGACCTAAAATGAACAGCTTTGAGGACCATGCTTTGATTGTTTCAGCCATATTGCATAGACATTTGGAATAAGAGCTACAGTTCAGAACTCAGTGGACAGAACACTTCAGTGCATCTTTAGGGATTAATAAAAGCTTTTCTGTCCTGTGGATGATAGTGACTCACATAAATGTGTTACCATTGATCTGTTTTATCTATGACATTTAATTTTGTTTTAGGAGAACCTTACCTAAGGTTGAATGAATATCACTATATCTTTTGATTTAAGTTACTTGCAACCTTTGAAGAGACTTTTCTTAAAAAAGAAATGCAGTGCTGTCATCTTAAACCATCTAAGCTTTAGCAGTGCAGGCAGAATTCCTTTTCTTCAGGACTGACTCTGGATCCGCCTTACAAATAATTTCATGGAGAGAAGTCATTGATGCTAAGACGGTAATAGGTGCCAGCAAGTCTAATTGTGATAGATGAAGCATGGTTTCAGATAAAGATTTATTCTCATTTCAGAACTTCATATTCTAGCTGACATTATTCCTTGAGCATACAAGCCTGGGTCACAGGTCTCCTAAACTATCTCTGAAACGTTATTGTCGTAAGAAAAATGTACCCACCACGGTGTTGTCAGTTAAGGGGCAGCTTGAGTGGAGTGTCTGTCAAATGAAATATGAGGCACAAAGAATGAATGAGCCATCATTTTGTGCCCACTTGAAATGCCTTTCTTGATAGTCAAGTACATCTAAGAGGTAGTCCTTGAAAGGAATCACACTGAAACAGACGTCCTCTTAGAGCCTAATTCTTGCCTGGGGAGATACCAGGAGGAAACCATTCATCAGTATTAACTGTTTCTAACACCAGAGCTGGCACGAAAGGAAGCACAGGAGGAGAAAATCGTCCTGAATTACGGATATTATGTGCTAGTTTCATGGCACCAGGTGGGAACGTTAACACTTAATCAGTCTCTCTGGCATTATTTCCCATCCGTATGCCAATTTTATCACCATGAAAGATGCTTTGATCCTCGTCTGTGGTGTCAAGAACAACAGGCCACAGCATCAGTAACATTCCAATCGGTGGGGTATCATTTCACATTAGTTGTTATCAGATATGATATTTCACTAATGCATTTTGACAACATGGCACAATACCAGGTGTCTCTCTAATAGATATATATAGAGAGAGATAGACCTAGATATAGATCTTAACATGGAGATTAACCACAAAGCACTTTTTTCTCACTGTTCTAGATTTTGAAAACAGAAGACAGTATTCTTTTAAAATGTGCTGCAGCTCTTTCCTTGATAGCACTTAATGCTCTTTTACAGAAAATGAATGTTCCTCAGTTTTGCACACAATAGTTACTTTATGTTAAAACAATGCCAACAATGAAATCCTAAGAATAAGAAAATGTTAATATTTCACACAAATACTATTGTGAACAACACCTTATATAATAATAAAAGCTCTTAACTTTTCTAGTTAAGTGCCTGTTCTCTTGGTCATTTTAGTTTTCACAACCACTCTGAGGCAAACATTTTTGTACTCAGCATGCAAGTGAGTTCAAAAAATTTGAATAACTTCTCCAAGATTGCTTTCAGTTCAGTTCAGTCGCTCGAGGGTTCAGGATGGAAGAGACACATGTATGTATCCCTATGGCCGATTCACATTGATGTATGGCAAAAACCATCACAATATTGAAATTATTCTTCAATTAAAATAAATCAAAAAAACTTTGGGGGTCCATGGATTTTCATTAGATAAGAAGCTGCAAAAGTGTACTGTCAAACTAGGAATATTACATGGGAGAAACATTATGGAATTAATTTTTCATTTGATAGTGACTAGTCATTTCAATCAGAAGTAGCAATTTGTCACATTCCCCAATCCTAATAAAATAGTAGGCATGTTAATTCTTCAGTTTGATTGTGTGAATGTGAAAAATAAGAGGTATAAATTGAGTAGTATATGACTTGTTAATTGTCAATAGCTCTTCTGTAAATCTACTCTCTTGAATCCATTATTCAGGTGCTGAACAGGGTGAACATGAAAGTAACACGTTAAAAATAAAAAGTAAATGCTTTGGAGTGACTAGTACTTTTACTTGTGAAAAAAGTACTTTTGGGGGCATGAGGTAAAATTTGTGTTAGAAATGCTTGTAGATTGCATGTATCCCCCCATCTTCTAGGCTGGGATATGCAGATGAGTGCACGGTTTCCATGTGCTGTTACTATAATTCACATGCATAGATCTAACCTGGCTCAAGTGTCCACAAGACCTCAGACATCATTTATGCTAACCCAGACATTGCTACAAATATTTCTCATCTCAATTCCTAGATAGCTCATGACTTTCACTTAAACCCATCTTTAGTGAAATAGAATTTACTTGGAAAAGAATTGAAATAGAATTTAATTGGCAAAAGTACCAATTATCCAGTTTTGCACTGCTCCACCAGGAGTTTGTGTGTGTGTATGTGTGTGTGTGTGTGTGTGTGTGTGCATATTCATGTAAGTGTAGCAGTAAAAAAGAGGAACACATAAGACTGACACTAGTTTTTTGCAGATAGCATTCATCTTCATTGACTCAGGTCATTCTTTAGTTCTATTTAAATGGCAGATATATTTCCACATTTGTGCAGGACCAAGCTAGTCTCTTTGACTTTGACTCAGTCTCTGAAAAGTACCAATTATCCAGTTTTGCACTGCTCCACCAGGAGTTTGTGTGTGTGTGTCTGTGTGTGTGCACATTCACGTAAGTGTAGCAGTAAAAAAGAGGAACACATAAGACTGACACTAGTTTTTTGCAGATAGCATTCATCTTCATTGACTCAGGTCATTCTTTAGTTCTATTTAAATGGCAGATATATTTCCACATTTGTGCAGGACCAAGCTAGTCTCTTTGACTTTGACTCAGTCTCTGACTGCTATGAAGCTTCTCTTCTGCTTTGGCTATTATTCTCCATCAGCCCATAGCTAGAACACATAGGAAAATATTTTTAAACATTGCTCATCATTAAAGTTGTTTAGTTCAATTGCACAGCTTCCAAGTTGTCTGAAACTGGCCATTCAGTTGAATTTTTAAATTATTTTAACACAGTGTCTATTTTGGTCCTTGGAGTTGACCCTCTTCAGTTTATGTGTCAGGGATAATTGAGTGTTATGCAGTCATTCACAATCTGCACATGCTCATTCCAGTAAAGTTGTTTTTCTTATAAGTAATCGTAGTACCTTGTAAAATCTTGTTCTGTATTGTTACCTTTTCTTTTCTGGCTAACATATAAAGTGATATCCCAGCAAATCTCATTTGATTTCCAGCTGTGTAACATTTAAATTATTTTGACAGTGTCTATTTTGGTCCTTGGAGTTGACCCTCTTCAGTTTATGTGTCATGGATAATTGAGTGTTATGCAGTCATTCACAATCTGCACATGCTCATTCCAGTAAAGTTGTTTTTCTTATAAGTAATCGTAGTACCTTGTAAAATCTTGTTCTATATTGTTACCTTTTCTTTTCTGGCTAACATATAAAGTGATATCCCAGCAAATCTCATTTGATTTCCAGCTGTGTAACTCCTTGATAAAATAAGCAATTTCAATTTCTCTCTACAAAACTAAGAACTTAAAGTATGTTTACTTTTACATCATTTTGAATTTTTTTTATATCTCTCCAGAAAATAAATGAAAACAACAACAACCACCTTTTTTTTTTTACTGTGTTTGTTCAGTTCTAAGCACTTCAGACCCCATTTAACTCAACAGGTCATTTTTTTCCCCCTCTAGGACTATAATGATGAAATTCGTCAGGAACAACTACGTGAATTATCTTACTTAAATGGCTCAGAGGATTCTGGTCGTGGCAGAGGTGTTAGAGGCAGAGGGATAAGAACAGCTCCCACAGCTCCATCAAGGTATATTACTTCTTGCATTTATATCTCTCCAGAAAATAAATGAAAACAACAACAACAACAACCACCTTTTTTTTTTACTGTGTTTGTTCAGTTCTAAGCACTTCAGACCCCATTTAACTCAACAGGTCATTTTTTTTCCCCCTCTAGGACTATAATGATGAAATTCGTCAGGAACAACTACGTGAATTATCTTACTTAAATGGCTCAGAGGATTCTGGTCGTGGCAGAGGTGTTAGAGGCAGAGGGATAAGAACAGCTCCCACAGCTCCATCAAGGTATATTACTTCTTGCTTTAAATAAATTACCAGTCACTAAAGATGGCACTCCTTCATCGGCCTGTTCTCTGTCATGATCACAGCTAGGAATAAACAACATCAGCAACAATAACCACCACTGACAAAAAAATAAATAAATCAATAACAACAGATGCTTATATAGCTCATAAGAGCTTTACATAAATTATCACCAGTGTACAGTTAAGCATTATCTACAAGTGAGCAACTGATAAAGATGTAACCAATATACCTGAGAACACACAAGCAGTCTGACTCCAAAATTCAGAGTCTGAGCTCTAAACAACTGTTCCAAAAAGAAGAGCAAACCTGAGACTTTTTACTCTGGTCTTGTCCCCAGGATTAAGGCAAGCAGATGATATAGTTATACACATCTTTGAACCAGGATGACCTTGCATAAAGAGAAAATTTAAAATATTTTTGGTGCCTTAAGTGGCACTTGAATTCATACAGTCTTGCCAGATAGGTATAGAGATAAATGAGGATAATGATAGATGGAGGTAAATAAGTAGATATTTAAATAAATAAAGAGTCCAGAAAGCCAGATGTATATTACCTACATGGGTGACAGTAAGAATACTTTAAGTTTAGTTATATTATGCACCCCAGGACTAAGGCAAGCAGATGATATAGTTATACACATCTTTGAACCAGGATGACCTTGCATAAAGAGAAAATTTAAAATATTTTCGGTGCCTTAAGTGGCACTTGAATTGATACAGTCTTGCCAGATAGCTATAGAGATAAATGAGGATAATGATAGATGGAGGTAAATAAGTAGATATTTAAATAAATAAAGAGTCCAGAAAGCCAAATGTATATTACCTACATGGGTGAGAGTAAGAATACTTTAAGTTTAGTTATATTATGCAATGTCATCAGAGAATATTTTTTATATATATAATTCATTTCACAAACAAACTGGAATCTTTCTGTATCAGAATTTGTTTTGTAGGATTCTGTATTTGTAAATCTTTCAACATAAAGCATTGTTCTGTAAAGAGGTAAAATGAAAGATACACATTTCACACAGAGACTGTGTAATTCTGTCCTTCTCTTTATCTTGTTGAAGTTGGCTTTCAAATCTCTAAATGTCTTAGAATTAGAGTAGTATATTGCCTAGAAACCATCTCAAGAGAGAGATTCCAAGATATTTTACTAATTCAATTTGCCTTTTATTTGCTTTTATTAACACCGTCATTAATTTATTTTTCTTTTTAAATTAAATTGTTTATTTTAACTGGAGGATAATTATTTAACAATATCATGACAATTTTTGCCATACATCAACATGAATCAGTCACAGCTATATATGTGTCATCTCATCCTGAAATCCTTCTCACCTCTTTCCTCACCCTAACCCTCTGAATTGTGCTTTTTTTTTATTATATATCCCAAATATTTTAACCACTTCCATCACTGGTTTTAACCTTTAATCACACACATCAAACAAATCTATACTTATCAGGAAAAAAAGATAAGAATGGCAAATTTCCCAAATAAACTATCAAGGGAATAATTGACTATCTAAATGTAAAACATGGCACTATGCAATTACTTTGCCTGATGAAAACCTTCTGAAAATGTTTCATTGATTATTTTTACATTTTATTCTTTAACATTTTTTTTTATAATTGAGCTTTCTAATGCTACCCAGAAACAGTTTATATTTATGGATATACCTTTTTATGAAATCAGTCTTTTATAAGACCCTTATATTAACCCTATTTTTATGGGTTGGGAGATGACATCACTGCAATAATATTAAATTGATCATATCTTGAAGTGAAGTGAAGTTGCTCAGTCGTGTCCGACTCTTTGCGACCCCGTGGACTGTAGCCCACCAGGCTTCTCCGTCCATGGGATTCTCCAGGCAAGAATACAGGAGTGGGTTGCCATTTCCTTCTCCAGGGGATCTTCCCAACCCCGGGATAGAACCTGGGTCTCCTGCATTGCAGGCAGATGCTTTAACCTCTGAGCCATAATGAAATTGTCTTTTTTGTAGTTTTAAAAGTGATAATTTTCACAGTTTTTTATGGTATAAATTATGTATTAAAGGAGAAGGAAATGGCAATCCAGTCCAGTATTCTTGCCTGGGAAATTCCACGGACAGAGGTGCCTGGCAGGCTGTAGCCCATGGGGTCAAAAGATATGGACATGACTTAGTAACTAAACCATCACCACCAAGTATGTATTGAATGAGTATACTGGGAACTAGTCTTTTTATATTCTATATTCCTTGTAATTGGAACCGTTTTTAAAAAATAATGCATTAACCTGTTTTTGAGATTATAAAATAATTCTATTAAAGGATTTTGTTTTGTTATTGATGTTTCCTAAGGTAATAATTCAGCTGTCATATTTGAGTAAGCCATATAAAATTTCAACTTTAGTGAATTTTTACTGTAAAACATTAATTTCCCCAATTGTTTAGTAAAGGACAGAGCATTTTATTCTTGATTTTTAAATACTCTGGAAAAATTTGATTGAAAGCTTTGCTCAATCTGATACTGCATATGTAAAAAAAGAGAGCTAATATTGAAAATTAAACCTCAATTTCAATACCATTTAATGTCATTAATATATTAACATTTATAAAAGTAAATGTAGCAGAACTCTGATGTCTTCTTTTTCAGACCACATGATGAAATGTATCTGCAATTGTAAGATAAGCATCAAAAGATGCTTGCTTTTTAGAAAGAAAGCTATGACAAATCTGATATGAAGAATTAGCTTATTATTAAAGACCCTGACACTGGGAAAGATTGAAATAAGAGGAGAAGGTGGCTACAGAGGGTGAGATGGTTAAATAGCATCACCAACTCAATGGACATAAACTTGAGCAAACTCTGGGAAACAGTGGAGGTCAGAGGACACTGATGTGCTATAGTCCATGGGGTCACAAAGAGTCAGACATGACTTAGCTACTGAACAGTAAAAAGCATTACATAATTGAAGACTTAAGATTTTTACATATATCACCACTACNTTCCTGCCCACAGTAGTAAATATAATAGTCATCTGAGTTAAATTCACCCATTCCAGTCCATTTTAGTTCGCTGATTCCCTCACCGCCACCGTTCCCATGTAAAAGATGGCTTCTGTTAATTTAAATCTATAATACTTTATGCAGTGTGGAATTGAAGTATCTTATTTCTGAGGTTTCACTTGCCATGGAGTAAGTCAAGAATTTTGGTAGAATTATATAAATTCTGGCATAAACTATTCAAGTGAATCTGCTTCATTGGAAAAGTACATGAGGGGAGAGGAAAACACAGTAACTGTACACACACACACACACACACACACACACACGAGGGGGGGAAAAAAAACAACAGTATTTACTTATTCAGGAGAGTTTCCTATTTGGCACCAGGGAATTATTCAAGTATCCATTGGATCTTTGGAAATAATTCTGCGATCACCTAAAAGAGCCTGCCAATTATTGCCATATGTGAATGTGGTTTTTGCAATCTGGACACTTATCCCTTAGGATTTGGACTAATAGCTCTAGCCTTTTACTTCTCATTAACTGTCAGAAAAGCTATCAGACAGAGGAGACATTGGTCAATGCCAACACGATACAGATTTGGACAAGCGGCTGAAAGTTGAAAAGATCATATCACCTTAGTCTGTACTTATGAAAAAATGTTTCAGGAAAGCTAGAATTTCAAAGTCAGATATGTTTTAAAACTCAGTAAAAGAAGGCTCCTTCAAGAAGTGAGGACAAGACGTGGAGGGAAGTCAGCCAAGTTTGTAAGTGTTTGCTAGTACATATGGATGCTAAAAAAAAAAAAAAAAATGCTAGGTACTCGGGAGTAGAAAGAATGAATCTATATAAAGAAGCAGAGACTTTGAGTATAAAGTCAGAGGTAATTTTTTCAATTACCCATGAGGAGACCTATTCAGCACCTTCCACCAGTACATACAAGGATTACAAAGTAGTGAAGGCAATATCATGTGTGATGGGGTGGACTGGCATATTAACCAGGAACCAAGGACAAAACATCTTCTGGTTTGTCTATATTAAATAAAAAGTGTTATATAGGCATACTGTATCTACGGAAATCTCCAGGGTCACAAAGAAATAGTTGGAAGTATTGGGAACAGAGAAGGACTGGCCAAACATCTATCGATAATTTACTTCAGCTAAAGGGCACTGTGTTTGATATATTTTTGTGTATCCTCTGAAAAATTATAATTTTAACAGAGAAGGGTATTGCAGCAATATTCTAAAGAGAAATACCCAATACATTTCCAAAAGTAGAAAATTAAGAAAAGACAGATGAGGTTTAATATTGTTCCAAAAAATCTATTGATTTTTATCATAGATTTTAGAAATGTTTGTTTACATTATGTAAATGTTTAATTACTTATATATAGTAATATTAATTTCTAATATGTATTTTTAACATTATACTTTTATTTAATTCTTAGGAAATCTTGATAGATTTCTTTTACTATCCACATTATGGACACAGAGAAACTAAAAGATGAAGAGCGTTTATATTAAAACTTATTTAGCTGCGATAGATCATTGGATTGCACATGTGTTACATCATATGATATTTGTCTTTCCCTGTCTGATTTAGGCATCTTTTCTGAAGTGAATTAAATCTACTTCCAAAGTTTAGAGGAAGGTGCTATTTTGTTTCACTCTTCTTGATATACTAAGTATTTACTCTTCAGTAGCTATTTTGAAGAACTCCAAATACAATGTAATTTTTTTTTACTGAAAATCACCCATATGATATTTAAAATTGAATACTTTATTTTTCTAGGCTACCTGAGAATTCTTAATGTCTAATGGACTACTAAATACCACAGAAAAGTAGAATTGCTTAGCCTTTTTCATTTTTGATTGAAAGCTGTTCAGTTCCTTTCACTCGCTCAGTCGTGTCCGACTCTTTGCAACCCCATGAATCGCAGCATGCCAGGCCTCCCTGTCCATCACCAACTCTCAGAGTTCACTCAAATTCACGCCCATTGAGCCAGTGATGCCATCCAGCCATCTCATCCTCTGTCGGCCCCTTTCCTCCTGCCCCCAATCCCTCCCGGCATCAAAGTCTTTTCCAATGAGTCAACTCTTCGCATCAGGTGGCCAAAGTACTGGAGTTTCAGCTTTAGCATCATTCCCTCCAAAGAAATCCCAGGGCTGATCTCCCTCAGAATGGACTGGTTGGATCTCCTTGCAGTCCAAGGGACTCTCAAGAGTCTTCTCCAACACCACATTTCAAAAGCATCAATTCTTTGGCTCTCAGCCTTCTTCACAGTCCAACTCTCACATCCATACATGAACACTGGAAAAACCATAGCCTTGACTAGACGGCCTGGAGAAGGAAATGGCAACCCACTCCAGTACTCTTGCCTGGAGAATCCCATGGAGGGAGGAGCCTGGTAGGCTACAGTCCATGGGGTCGCAAAGAGTCGGACACGACTGAGCGACTAAGTACTAGTACTGACAAGACGGACCTTAGTCAGCAAAGTAATGTCTCTGCTTTTGAGTATGCTATCTAGGTTGATCATAACTTTTCTTCCAAGGAGTAAGCGTCTTTTAATTTCATGGCTGCAATCGCCATCTGCAGTGATTTTGGAGCCCCCCAAAATAAAGTCTGACACTGTTTCCACTGTTTCCCCATCTATTTCCCATGAAGTGATGGGACTGGATGCCATGATCTTTGTTTTCTGAATGGTGAGCTTTAAGCCAACTTTTTCACTCTCCTCTTTCACTTTCATCAAGAGGCTTTTTAGTTCCTCTTCACTTTCTGCCATAAGGGTGGTGTCATCTGCATATCTGAGGTTATTGATATTTCTCCTGGCAATCTTGGTTCCAGCTTGTGTTTCTTCCAGTCCAGCATTTCTCATGAAGTACTCTGCATATAAGTTAAATAAGCAGGGTGACAATATATAGCCTTGACGTACTCCTTTTCCTATTTGGAACCAGTCTGTTGTTCCATG
Source organism: Aepyceros melampus (assembly GCA_006408695.1). Lineage (NCBI taxonomy): Eukaryota > Metazoa > Chordata > Mammalia > Artiodactyla > Bovidae > Aepyceros > Aepyceros melampus. The sequence goes on from SJXQ01012846.1 coordinate 136,958, forward strand.
TCCATTTCTAACTGTTGCTTCCTGACGTGCATCCAGATTTCTCAAGAGGCAGGTCAGGTGGTCTGGTATTCCCATCTCTCTCAGAATTTTCCACAGTTATTGTGATCCACACAGTCAAAGGCTTTACATAATCAATAAAGCAGAAATAGATTTTTTTCTGGAACTCTCTTGCTTTAGTAAATGCAATTTCTGACCATGAATTTTAAAGCATTATAACTAGGATCAAACACATCTTTATTAATAAAAATAGGAACCATTACAATCAACACATTTCTTGCCAATGAGAAATAAGTTTGTTTATTCCTGTAGTGTAAAACTCCATGCTTCAGGATTCCATGAAGTCTTGGATGGCATTTTCTGCCTCCTGCTGGTTGTGAAAGCATTTTGCTTGTAAAGAGTTGTCAAGATGCTTGAGGAAGTGGTAGTCATTTGGGGAGAGGTCAGGTGAATAATGGTAGATGAGGTAAAACTTCACAGCCCAATTCATTCAACTTGTGAAGCACTGCTTGTACACTATGTGGTCGGGTGTGGTCATGGAGAAGAGTGGGGCACTTTCTACTGACCAATGCTGACTCACAGGGGTTGTGGTTTTCAGTGCACCTCATCAATTTGTTGAGCATGCTTCTCTGATGTAATGGTTTCACCAGGATTCAGAAAGCTGTAGTGAATCAGACCGGTGACAGATCACCAGTGACCATGACCTTTTTTTTGGTGTGAATTTGGCGTTTGGAAGTGCTTTGGAGCTTCTTGGTCTAACCATCAAGCTGATTGTCGCCAGTTGTGCAAAATCCACTTTTCATCACACGTCACAATCCAATCAAGAAGTGAGATTTTTGTTGTTGTATAGAATAAGAGAAGATGACACTTCAAAACAACGATGTTTTTCGATTTGCAGTCAGCTCATCAGGCACCAACTTATTGAGCTTTTTCACCTTTTCAATTTGCTTCAAATGCTGAACAGCTACAAAATGATCAAGTTGAGTTCTTCGGCAACAACTCACAGGGAGGCCTGGCGTGCTGCAATTCATGGTGTTGCAAAGAGTTGGACACGACTGAGTGACTGAACTGAACTGAACTGAACATGTAGTTGTAAGAGGATCAGCTTCAATAATTGCTCTCATTGGTTGTTGTCAGCTTCCAACTGCCAGCCACTGCACTCCTCATCTTCAAGGATCTTGTCTCCTTTGCAAAATTTCTTGAACTGCCACTGCATTGCACATTTGTTAGCAGTTTCGGGGCCAAATGTGTTGTTGATGTTGCAAGTTGTCTCAACTGTTTTACCATCTATTTTGAACTCAAATTAAAAAAATCACTTAAATTTGCATTTTGTCTAACATCATTTCTATAGTCTGAAGTAAATATAAAATAAACTGCAAGTAATAAGTCATTGACAAAAAAAAGTGCATTAAAATGATTTATACCATAACCATATTTATTTAAGAATATATTCCAATATCAAATAACAAAATTCAATAATACAAAACTGCAATTATTTTTGCACCTACCTAAATATTTATAGTATGCTTTTCTGCCACTTCAAAATAAAGTTCCTTGTTTCAGCTGGTAACAAAGTAGAAAACCCATTCTATTCTAAGCAGGCAGATTCCTCTGCACAGAAATCTAGCTCACAAATACCTTTCCAGAAGACCTACAACAGTTAAGCATTCTTTGTTCATTATGAATAGAATTTCCCTCCACTAGAGTCATTCATCTTGCTAGACATAGGCTTAAGATATTGTTGAAAAAAATTACTATTGGCAAACAGTTACTGCAAGAAAATGAGGTAATCAATTTTCCTTGTGCCCAGTAAGATCCGTCTCATATTTTTACAGTCATAATATATAAATTTGCTATATTAGGTTTAGGGTGATGGATCCACTGTCAGTTTTTTATTTGTATTCACTTTTAAGTTTTACAGGATGAGAAGACCATGGATACAAAAACACATATATCTGTGTCTAGCAGTCCCTCAGATTGGGGTATAATTTCTGGTTACAACTTTTGAAATAGTGGGATAAGCAAGCCTCAATCATCACCTCAGGAAAAATAGATAATACCTGGCTCACATGATTTTTGTGAGTGCAGAGGTGAAACACAAGTGCCATGCTAGATGTGGAGGAGATTTTCAGTAAATAGTATTTTGATGTCCCCTAGGGGTGAGGTGTTCTCTTCAGGTAATTAAATCTGGGGAAGGTAATGCAAACAGGTAATGCAATCTGCCTGGCTTTTCAAAGGTTACTAGGATAAGATACGGAGAAGGCAATGGCACCCCACTCCAGTACTCTTGCCTGGAAAACCCCATGGATGGAGGAGCCTGGTGGGCTGCAGTCCATGGGGTCATGAAGAGTCGGACACAACTGAGCGACTTCACTTTCACTTTTCACTTTCCTGCATTGGAGAAGGAAATGGCAACCCACTCCAGTGTTCTTGCCTGGAGAATCCCAGGGGCGGCGGAGCCTGGTGGGCTGCCATCTATGGGGTCACACAGAGTCGGACACGACTGAAGCGACTTAGCAGCAGCAGCAGCAGAATGAGATATGCCTCAATGTCCCGTTTCCTGCCCAGCCTCTCACCCCTCTAACCTCATGTACAAGATCTAACCCCTAACTTTACAAAGTATAAGACAAACAATCATCCTGAATGAATTTTCCAAGTCAGTTGACAAAATGGTAAACCGTTATTCCTGTCTGACTCAATGGACATGAGTTTGAGCAAACTCCGGGAGTTGGTGATGGACAGGGAGGCCTGACGTGCTGCAGTCTATGGGGTCGCAAAGAATCAGACATGACCGAGCGACTGAACTGAACTGAACTGGACTGAAACAGTTATTCCAGAGGGTAGATGGAACTTGTAATGATCTCTGCCCTGAAGAATTACTTGCAGAATGCATCCAGTGGTCTAAATTAGAGAAACACACACCTGCAGACATACCCACTAGATGTGGCTATTCTAAAACAAAGACACACTCATTCCTTTTTCCCTCCCTCTCCCTCCTCTCCATCCTTTCTCTCTCTCTCTCTCTCCTCTCCTGCTACTCCAAGGGTAGCAACACTGAGTACAGATGACCAAATCTGAAGCTCTGTGAAATGACCGGAGTGATAAAAACACCAAACATTCTCCTACTGTCATTTTTCTTCCTTATATTCCAAACTCTTGTGTCCTATTATTTGCATTAGAAGATTGATATATGTTGCCAATTATAAGCAACATATTTTACAAGTTCCTCTATGTTTTCTCCCATTCTTTCTGCCCTTTAATTCTCTCCTTCTCCTTGACGGATTTAACCTTTTCAGTCTTTTTGTTGCAACACATCTGTCTCCCAAGTTGAATGCAGCATTCTGGGGTAATTGTCATAACTATGAAAAACTGTCCATCTCTATATTTAGAAATTAATCATTTTAAGGTAGTCAAGCCTGTTGCATTTTATTTTCATAACACCACTCAGTGCCACTATCTGTTTTTGTGGGAACTGTCCATGCAACTTCTCTATTTACTTTGAGAAGTTTCTATCCACCTTGGTGGGGAGGAAGAGATATTTTGTAATTTTGATATACAAATGTAAACAGCTGGATATTTGAAACTTTATAGAGAAAAGTTTTTCTCTGAAAAACTTCATATTCTTATGCAAATAGGAAAAACTTTTTTCCCAAATAGAATAGAATTAATTTTATAATATGCTTATAAATTAACTCAAATTTATAAACAAACTATTCTACACAATTATGAATGTTGACTTGACTTTCACTTTTCACTTTCACGCATTGGAGAAGGAAATGGCAACCCACTCCAGTGTTCTTGCCTGGAGAACCCCAGGGACAGGGGAGCCTGGTGGGCTGCCGTCTATGGGGTCACACAGTCAGACACAACTGAAGTGACTTAGCAGCAGCAGCAGCAGTAGCAGTGTCTTCTTTATAGTTTGAATGGGCTTCCCTGGTGGCTCAGACAGTGTCTGCCTGCAATGCAGAAGACCTGGGTTCAGTCCCTGGGTTGGGAAGATCCCCTGGAGAAGGAAATGGCAACCCACTCCAGTACTCTTGCTGGGAAAATTCCATGGACTGAGAAGCCTGATAGCCTACAGTCCATGGGGTCACAAAGAGTCAGACATGGCTGACTTCATTTTCACTTTTTATAGTTTTAAAATCAGTGATTGGTTTCAGGTTTTTTGGAACACTCATTCAGCTAATGTTTTGCTGATCCCATGAGCATCTAATTTAATAGTTTCTATATTTTCCTTTGAAATCCAACCTTACACATTTGAGGAAGTGAATTTCAGAATGGTTTGACTATAAATCCCCTATTTTGGAGCAAATATTTATAAAAACCATAAAAATAAATTTTAAAAGACCCTATATTTATATTAGCTTATTTTATTATTTGCAAATCACCTTATAGATTGCTGTTAGTCATGAGCTAGCTCAAAGCAAATATTGAATGCTTTAAAATTGCAGACTTCTTCTAGTTGATAATATGTTGTGATCATAAAGTGAATGTTCAATGTATAAATGACACATTACAGGCTTATTTTAAATTTATTCTCTTTCTAACTAGAATATTATCAAGTAGTCATTTTCATAAATTTCAAACAATAAAATTGAAATAGGAAAATATTATAAGAATTGTTAAGGAATACATTTGAAAGTTGCAGAGGTATTTCCTCAGAATAGAAAATTACATTATTTCAAAATAAACTTGCCTGAAAAATAAAGCCTATTTAAAGATCTTTTTATTAAATACAACAATGTCACCATTCCTCAGATTTCTAGGTGGCTGTCTTCTTAGAGAGAGTCATTAGCAATATAGCTAAGAAAGTAAATATTTTTTGAAATGTGTCTTGCAATGTTCACAGAATTTTTCCCATCATTTATAGGTTTTCATTTAAATCTTGAATTTTTAAAGTTGTGCTATTTCCTATGTAAATTTTCCCAAGTGGAGATATATTACTTGAGATCAAAAGTGTGAAATTAACATTAGTGGGGTTATCAACATTTGCAGTTAACCATAATTTTCCCCTAGGTTGCTTTTTTAAGACAGTGAAAGAAAAAAAATGAAAATGAAACTCCTTGATCAGTATAATAGAAGCAAGAGCTAATCAAAACTGTGAGGTGTATATGGATTGTGTGTGTGTGTGCAGGCAAAAGCAAAAAGAGTGACAGAGAGTAATGCAGATATGTAGACTTAGGTCTCACATGTAATACATGTTAGTTTTGACTTTACATGATATACAGCTATAGGTCAAATTATACACACACAATATGTTTATTAACTAAAATGTTTTGATTTTTGTGTGTATGTATGTCATGCTTTTAATCCTAAGACTTTAATATTTTTAAGTTTTTCATTAGATAAGTGATAATGTTAATAAAATATAAACATTAGAAGCAGGATTGCATATATATTATATAATTCTGCTTTTTTTACCATTAAATATTATGAGCCTCTATCTGAGTGAGGCTTGTGAGTGAAGTCGCTCAGTCATGTCCGACTCTTTGCGACCCGTGGACAATAGCCCACCAAGCTCCTCTGTCCATGGGATTCTCCAGGCAAGAATCCTGGAGTGGGTTGCCATTTCCTTCTCCAGGGGATCTTCCCGACCCAGGGATCGAACCCAGGTCTTCCACATTGCAGGCAGACGCTTTAACCTCTGCACCACCAGAGTGAGGCTTAATGTGTCATAAACACATGTGAATAGCATAATTCAGATATGAAATTGTATAAATATAACCTGATTTAACCACCTTTCTAATTTTAAGTAGTTTGTTCTTTCTAATTTGCCATTATATTCTTTCTAATTTTTTTAAATATATCTTTGTATAGATAAACATACACAAGCCTTAGTTGTTCTATGTACTTTATTGTACAATAGATCTTTGGAAATAGCATCGAACAGTTTTCATGACTTGTACCTCAAACTCCTAATCTGGGTGACTACAAATCTATGATGGCAATTCTGTTCTTTTGAAATTGACTTTAAAAGGTGGATATTGGACTGCTGACCTCTTCAAGCTCTGGCTGTAGTTCCAATGAAGCCTGGAAAATGCTAATCCATAGTAGAGCTTATTTAGACAAGGAAGTGATTTATCTCCTCCAAAATCCTTTCCTAGGAATGGTTTTCTTAGACATTCCAATGCTGTTCTGCTCTAAAGAAAATGTATGGCACTATTCTGAAAAGCTTTTCCAAGCTGTCTCTCAATGTATCCTGAATATAGATTTGTGCATTTTACTTTCACCAAGTAACATCCTGTAAAAGTGATTTCCTATTTCATTCTCTGCCTCTGTCACTGTCTGTCTCTGTCTCCTTTCTCTTTCTTTCCCTCTCCCTCCCTCCCTGTGTTTAGAATGTACCTGCTCATAACATACATATTCCTATGAATTTTTACATTTTATTAATGGATCTCATTCTCTGGGCATTGATAAGAAAGAAAAACTCAACTAGTGCTACTCCTAAAGCACACAGTTCTTCCTTGTAAGTAGAAGACAACTGAAAAGCTGGTAAAACACAGCTCCCTTAGGACCAGAGTCTCCTAGCATTCTCTTTGGAGTGAACGTGCATTTAGGACATATTTCAGTGTTACTGGCACCTGTCTTGCTAAATCTGATGGAACAACAACGAACACAATAAAGTCTTGTTACTAAGCCATCTCTGAGCCACGCTAGATTGTGATTGATTCTGTTGTGTTTAATGGTATGGTGGCATTTTGCCTTAGGCTTTATTATTGAACAGTGGAGGGGACAGAAGAAGGAAACACTTGATCACTTTGTAAATGCTGCACATTGCAGGGTTTAATGACTGAACAGAGCCACTTCCAGTGTATTGAAATGCCTCCGCCTTGCCTCGAAGCATTGTACCTCTATTCAAATGGCAAAGAATAGAGTTCCTGTAAGATTGTGGAGTGCAGCTCATTTTGGGAATAAACAGTTGCTTTGACCTTGTACTGGCAAATAGACCCTGTCAGGCCTGGAATTGCAAGGCCAGGAAATCATCTGTTTAGTCAGTGTTGGTTCTGGTCATTAGTTTGTGTTTATGGCTGGGAATTGATAATATAGTCCTGTGTGTACAGAGCTCAGGTCTGAATACTAAAAGGACCCTATTTACCAATAGCTTTATTTTTTAATTTAAAGTTAATTCAAATTGAAATGAGCCTTTTAACCCTTAATTAGGATCATGTTTTCTCTTAAAAGTCAACCACATTAGTCAACTGCAGACAAAATTCACTTTGCAATTGAAAAGCTACTTTCTTTCAACAGTAGCCACATGGTTTACTAAGTGCATTTGTTTTCCTTTCACTATGTAACTTTACCCATTCTCTGTATCAGCATAACTCAAACCCATCAATTACATCTTAGAGGGAAAGTGTGCTATGTGCTTTGGGAATGAGGCCAAGATTCTATCTGGAAGGGTTTTTTTTAATAATTATTATTCATTCTATAGCTAGTACTCATAATACTCCCTATTCCACACTTTTTAAAAATTCTTTTCCAAAGCTGGTAGTTTGTTATTTTACCCCACTACTGACCCATAGTATTCAGTTCCTGTTTTACTGTTACCTCTTTAAAAATACAGAATCAGCAGATTTCAAAAATATTTCTAATTCATCTATTACAAATTCATATTATTTTGGCTTCCTTCTATTATTATACTGATATTTTTAGTGCTTCTCAATAGAAAATTAGCATTTGGCAAGAACATCATTTTTGTTTCACTGTGGCCGATCCTGGGTTTTTTTTTTTTTTTTTTTTTGTAAGTTTTGGGGTTTGCTTGGTAAATAAACTTGCTGACTCTCAGTATCTGGGGATTTAAAATACAGGAACTAAAAGCTAGATTAACAAGAAAAAGTCAAATAAAACCTCACTGCAGAGCAATAGAAAGAAAATATCTCTTTTAAACTGTATTTTCAGTATCATGCTAGTTTTCTTTACTGTTAAAAGAGAAAAAAAGTCACATCTTCTTACATTTTAAAAAATTAAAAATAATTAATATCAATATTTTAATTTTTAAATGTATTCCTATAAGATTTCCCAGCTTCTCAATATTCTACTCAATCTAAAATATACATAAGAGGAAGAGTATAATGAAATATAGTTTTATTATGCTATTGAGTAAGATTAAAATATAATAACAGGGAAGTATTTGCTTAGCAGTGAATTTATCTTTCAGTCTATCTAATCATAAAATCCACATGCTCTTTGAATACATAATACTCTGATACAGATAAAACAGTTTCAGGGCAAAAACCTATCATTTCTTGATTCAAATATATTTCTTTTAAATCAGAAAGAACCTCTATCTTTTATATCTTGTTGCCCTATGTGATTTTGTAATTTCAATAGCTAATTTTAATACTTAAAGCAGGAATGAAAGTGAAGATACTTTTTGAAAGCTTATAGTGACTGAAGAAGAAGATTTAGCTTTGGGATCAGGGACTAAGCTTAATCACTCAGCTTTTGTGTGATAGAAAGTGGAAAAGGACCAGAGAGAGCTTCTGACATAGATATCAGAATGGGGATGGAGAGTGCCCCACTGGCAAGTCTAATCAAGAACTTATATAATTTTACCAGACCCAATCACAATATACATCTTAAATTAACACGATTAGAACAATAGAAAGGTCTTATGAGACCCATTCCCACAACATATGTTTCAAGATAAGATTAATCAGTTCAGTTCAGTTCAGTCGCTCAGTTGTGTCCCACTCTTTGCAACCCCATGAACTGCAACATGCCAGGCCTTCCTGTCACACATCACCAACTCCTGGAGTTTACTCAAACTCATGTCCACTGAGTTGGTAATGCCATCCAACCATCTCACCCTCTGTCATCCCCTCTCTTCCCACCTTCAATCTTTGTCAGCATCAGGGTCTTTTTATGAGTCACTCCTTTGCATCAGGTGGCCAAAGAAGTGGAGCTTTAGCTTCAACATAGGTCCTTCCAGTGAATATTCAGGACTGATCTCCTTTAGGATGGACTGGTTAGGTCTCCTTGTAGCCCAGGGGACTCTCAAGAGTTTTCCAACACCACAGTTCAAAAGCATCAATTTTTCAGCACTCAACTTTCTTTATGGTCCAACTGTCACATCCACATATAACTACTGGAAAAATCATAGCCTTGACTAGATGGAAACTTGTTTTCAAAGTAATGTCTCTACTTTTTAATATGCTATCTATGTTGGTCATAATTTTTCTTCCAAGGAGTAAGCGTCTTTTAATTTCAGGGCTACAGTGACCATCTGCAGTGATTTTGGAGCCCAGAAAAATAGTCTGTCACTGTTTCCCCATCTATTTGCTATGAAGTGATGGAACAGATGCCATGATCTTAGTTTTCAGAATGTTGAGCTTTAAGCCAACTTTTTCACTCTCCTCTTTCACTTTCATCAAGAGACTCTTTAGCTCCTCTTCACTTTCTGCCATAAGGGTGGTGTCATCTGCATATCTAAAGGTTACTTATATTTCTCCTGACAATCTTGATTCCAGCTTGTGCTTCCTCCAGCCCAGCATTTCTCATAATGTACTCTGCATATAAGTTAAACAAGCAGGGTGACAGGCTTGAGGTACTCCTTTCCTTATTTGGAACCAGTCTGTTGTTCCATGTTCATTTCTAACTGTTGCTTCCTGACCTGCATACAGATTTCTCAGGAGGCAGGTCGGGTGTGATATTCCCATCTCTTTCAGAATTTTCCACAGTTTGTGGTGATCCACACAGTCAAAGGCCTTGGCATAGTCAATAAAGCAGAAATAGATGTTTTTCTGGAACTCTCTTGCTTTTCCATGATCCAGCAGATGTTGGCAATTTGATCACTGGTTCCTCTGCCTTTTCTAAAACAAGCTTGAACATCTGGAAGTTCACAGTTCATATACTGTTGAAGCCTGGCTTGGAGAATTTTGAGCATTACTTTACTAGCATGTGAGATGAGTGAGACTAGTCAGAAGGTTCTTGTTAAGAAGGAGAAACATGTCCTGTAGCAAGATGCATTGTTATTATATAATCATTAGTACAGAGCTTAACAAGAGTCCACAATGCAGTACTTGGATGCAATCTCAAAAACAACAGAATGATCTTTGTTTGTTTCCAAGGCAAACCATTCAATATCAGAGTAATGCAAGTCTATGCCCTAACCAGTAATGCTGAAGAAGCTGAAGTTGAATGGTTCTATGAAGACCTACAAGATCGTCTAGAACTAACACCCTAAAAGATGTCCTTTTCATCATAGGGGACTGGAATGCAAAAGTAGGAAGTCAAGAAATACCTGGAGTAACAGGCAAATTTGGCCTTGGACTACAAAATGAAGCAAGGCAAAGGCTAATAGAGTTTTGCCAAGGAACAACTGGTCATAGCAAATACCCTCTTCTAACAAGAGGAGACTTTACACATGGACATCACCAGATGGTCAATACCAAAATCATATTGATTATATTCTTTGCAGCCGAAGATGGAGAAGCTCTATAGAGTCAGTGAAAACAAGACTGGGAGCTGACTGAGGCTCAGATCATGAACTCCTTATTCCCAAATTCAGACTTAAATTGAAGAAAGTAGGGAAAACCACCAGACAATTCAGGTATGACCTAAATCAAATCCCTTATTTATACAGTGGAAGTGACAAATAGATTCAAGGGATTAGATCTGATAAAGTGCCTGAAGAACAATGGATGGAGATTCATGACATTGTACAAGAAGCAGTGATAAAGATCATACTCAAAGAAATGCAAAAAGGCAAAATGGTTGTCTGAGAAGGCCTAACAAACAGCAGAGAAAAGAAAAGAAGCGATAGGCAAAGGAGAAAAGGAAAGATGTACCCATTTGAATGCAACCAAAGAAAAGCAAGGAGAGATCAGAAAGCCTTCCTCAGTGTACAAGGCAAAGAAATAGAGGAAAAGAGTAGAATGGGAAAGACTAGAGACCTCTTCAAGAAAATCAGAGATACCAGGGGAAATTTTTCATGCAAAGATGGGCACGATAAAGAACAGAAACAGTATGGACCTGACAGAAGCAGGAGATATTAAGAGGTAGCAAGAATATACAGAAGAACTGTACAAAAAAGATCTTAATGATCCAGAAAATCACATGGTGTGATCACTCACCTAGAGCCAGACATCCTGCAGTCTGAAGTCAAATGGGCCTTAGGAAGCATCACTATGAAGAAAGCTAGTGGAGGTGATGGAATTTCAGTTGACCTGTTTCAAATCCTACAAGATGATGCTGTGAACGTGCTGCACTCAATATGCCAGCAAATTTGGAAAACTCAGCAGTGGCCACAGGATTCGAAAAGAGAACAAAGATCATGGCATCTGATCCCATTACTTCATGACAAACAGATTGGGAAACAATGGAAACAGCCTCCTTAAGGGCCCAGAATCCTTATTAACCTACCTAAGAATTAACTCTTTCACTTTATTCTATTTTTTTTTTCTACCTAGGAAGTTCTAGGAATCCTACAAATTTTGGTATGTGAAGTATTAACCTTTTAAAGTGTCTCACCTGAAGAGTTTTTATAAGATAGTTAATACCCATCATTTGATAATTTCCCTGGTGGCTCAGAGGTTAAAGCGTCTGCCTGCAGTGCGGGAGACCTGGGTTTGATCCCTGGGTCGGGAAGATCCCCTGGAGAAGGAAATGGCAACCCACTCCAGTACTCTTGCCTGGAGAATCCCATGGACGGAGGAGCCTGGAGGGCTACAGTCCACGGGGTCGCAAAGATTCGGACACAACTGAGCGACTTCACTCACTCACTCACTCACTCATTTGATAATTAAAGAAATTGAAGTCCAGAGAGGACAATTGTTTACAAGTTAATTATTTACTTAAAAATGTATTTTACCAACAGCTAGCTGAGAGGTAAAACACTAGACACTGGGCATGTAAAATGAGTAGGAAATTTCTCTTGTCTACATATTGCTCAGGGTCTAACTGGGAACAGATAAGAAATTACTAAAGATGGAATTTCCAACTTATTTTAGAAGAGGAAGTGACCATCCCAACTACCTCATCAAAACTGGGGATGCCTGGTCAATAACTTTGAAATAATACCTATTGAGAAGAAAAGACTAGATTAAAACCTACATTTCCTCTTTCCCAGTCTAGTGGTCTTACTGAAAGGTTGCTGAAAAGACCTTGAAGTGTTGGGATATAAAGGCATAAAATCAGGGAGTTTCTTGGTGAAAATAACTTTAAAATGTTGTGTTGCAAAGTGTCTTAGCACTTACACTCTTTAATCCTCAAGTGAGAAGACCCATTTCTAAAACAATAGTGCTGCATGGAATTAATAGGTCTCCTCTTTAAAGCTAGGATGGTGAATTTTATCACTGTGACAGGACACAATAGTATCTAGGTCATCTTAGGAGATCAATACATGTTTGTTTTGAGAAAGTGATAAATGAAATCCAAACATTATGTGAACAAGTCTGATTCCTGGTAAATCCATCATGATATCCAGTAAGATTTGAGGAGGTGCTACATCCCATTTTTAATGACTAATTTAGCTTCATGGATCATCCTACTTTGCTTCATCAAAGCCAAGGGTTCCTGCCCACAATTACCTAGTTCAAAAATTTCCATTACAAGGAGATCAAACATCTTTGGGATGAAAAAAAAGGTCAGCAGTTTGCCTCAACTTAAAAGATTTTACACTGTTTAATCACTCTTTGGTTTTTACTACCCTGAGGCAGAAATCTATGAATAATTTTTCCCATGTTTGCCTAACAAGAACATGTACTACTGGGTTATCTGAGGAAAAATGTAAATCAGGTTTCTGTCATTGTGGCAGCAGGCTTTGAATATGTGTATTTTCACTTCAGTTAAGTGTTACTTTAGTACCTGGCCAACACAGGAAAGGCCTTCACTATACCACAGAAGCTTTTATTTTATTTTATTTTTAATTTAAAACTTAAAGTTGGAATAAATCTGAATTCATATTAACTTTTTACCATTAATTTGCTGTTAGTGTGTGTACTCTGTTCTTTGATATTATATAATAAGTTGACCAAGATGTCCTTTAAATAAGAAAGGTAAATAAAACACATTAACATATCTACTTTATTCTTTCCACTTCTTATTTCTATGTGGTGGCTCAGTGGTAAAGAATCCGCCTGCGATGCAAGAGACACAGGTTCTTTCCTGGATTAGGAAGATCCCCTGGAGAAGGAAATGGCAACCCACTCCTGTATTCTTGCCTCGGACATCCCATGAAAAGAGGAGCCTAGCGAGCTACAGTCTGTGGGGTTGCAAAGAATCAGACAAAACTTAGTGACTAAACCACAGCTATCCCCACCACTTCTTACCTGGGTTCTGTTTTTTGAATACTGAACCTTCTCAGTTTCTAAAGTAATACGTAATGGGAGAAATGTGCACATCGTTGCATTAACGATTTTACATGCAAGGAAGAGAAGGAGATACCTTAAATTGCAATCATTGTTTTCCCTACCATAAGCAAAGATAATAAAACATAAGTATTCATCCCCTTTAGAGGTAATTTCAAATTTTTCCATGAGGATTTAAGAATGAAGGTTTATTAGAAAGATTGGTATTCAAGCACAGGTTGATTTATTACAAGGGAGGGAAAAAGTTTGAAGTAAGTATATCATATAAAGAATTTCCCCTTATATATTTAAAAATAATGGTTCTTACCAGTATAATAATTTTATTAGTGAATATAAACTTTTCAGTCATACTCTCAAATTTGCTGAACAACTTGAGTGAAGGATTTAGAGATTCTTTTTTTATCAAGAAAAGTAAAATTTAATTGTATGCCTCCCACATATTGTGGATCACCATGTTCTTAAAGTTGGCAGTCAACATCTGCCCTTTCATCAAAAGCACAATTGCTCATCTGCCTGTAGTAATGTTACACTTCAATTAGATAGAAAATCCTGGAGAACAAGAGAACATCAGCCCTTCTGAAATGAGGTCTTACTAACAATATATGACAAAAGACCTGCATTTGTTTAACTAAATATTTTGCATTAAATTTTTTAGATAACTGTTCTCCAGTGTCATAAAACCAGCCTAAATTGATCAGAAAATAATTTGCTTTAATGAGTGATTTACATAAAATTATAAGTAGATTTCTCCTGCTTGTTCAACTATCATTGAATTTCTTGGGCATGCTATTATTTCTGTTTGCCCTTCATTTGTTTATTCTGTAAAATAAGATTAATATCTACCTTGATTATTTCAATAGAACTGTTGTGTGATTCAATTTAGATGGTACATTTAAAAGTTCTTCGTAAAGAGAAAAAGTATCTACATTTAGGTTGTTATTGTAGAACTTATCTTTGTACTCAGGATAGAGTTATCGTTCAATGAATATCTGTAAATAGATGATTAAATCCTATCACCTATTAAATCCAGGTAGCTACCAAGTTCCAGAAGATGCAGAGTAAAGTCTATCCCTTACTGTGCCACCAAACATCCTGGATTTCAGATGTAAAACACAGAGACTGACCATTGTACTTTCTTAGGATCTTTTTAGTCCATTAAGCTATGATTACAGAGAAGGCAATGGCACCTCACTCCAGTACTCTTGCCTGGAAAATCCCATGGACGGAGGAGCCTGGTGGGCTTCAGTCCATGGGGTCGCGAAGAGTCGGAGACGACTGAGCGACTTCACTTTCACTTTCATGCATTAGAGAAGGAAATGGCAACCCACTCCAGTGTTCTTGCCTGGAGAATCCCAGGGTTGGGGGAGCCTGATGGGCTGCCATCCATGGGGTCGCACAAAGTCAAACATGACTGAAGCGACTTAGCAGCAGTAGCAGCAAGCTATGATTCTGTGTAATCAATACATCTCAACTGAATTCTCTTTGTCTTTTATAAATGCTTTCTGCTGCAAGAAAAAGAAAACTTGATCACAATGACAACAAACAGGGTGTTACTTTTCAGACATTATAAGAAATTTTGAGATTGGTGCTTGCTTGGTCAGCAAAAGCGTGTATACATCTCTTTGTTTCTTGGCCTATAACTTAGTGTATCCTGTAACCATTATGCCCATAATCAAAATTAGAATAATGTAGATTAGATGGTTTCAGTGCATCTGAATCATCTTTCTAGAAAAGAAACTGAAAACTTTCATTAGAGTTCTGTTTGTATCTCTTTAGCCATCTCTTTGGCCATCACTTTGGCCATCCACCCCAATTTGCAATGAAGTCTGAATTAGGGAGTAGTACTTGGCAGAATGCAGTTCTGAACAAAATCAGGATTCTAGTAACAAGCAGAAACAGGATTGGGATACTGAGTACCTAACCAACAGTGCCCACTATGTTCCTCTACTTAAGAGTTTATCTTTTCATGTTGATCCATTTGTGTGTTTAATCATGCTACTTATAGACCAACTCCTACTGCCTTTTCATAATCTTTCTCAAATAGGATTTCTTCTGTGTCTTTCTTCTGACAGCTCAATCAGAATGAAATATTTGCTCCAGGTTGCCTGTGTTCTGTAAATTCTGTTGCCTGCTTTCACATAGCAAAGGCATTTTTGGGATGGACAACATTAGGGACATTAGTATCTTCAAGACTAAGGAGTAGCCTGGACAAAAGTTGATGACTGACAGATATATATTAAACTGCATTGGCTCAGATGATAAAGCATCTACCTGCAATGCAGGAGTCTTAGGCTTCATTCCTGGGGTGGGAATATCCCCTGGAGAAAGGAATGGCACCCCGGTCCAGTATTCTTGCCTGGAGAATTCCATGGACAGAGGAACCTGGTGGGCCACAGTCCATGGGGTCACAAAGAGTCAGTCATGACTGAGCAACTAACACATATTACCTATGTTACTTTTACTGTTCTCATCTCCAAGGTTATTATTTACTCAAAATTAGATCAATTCTGGTTATTAGCTTAAGTTATATTCTTCTAGGCTTAATAACTAGCTACTTTCAGTACTACCAGAAATTCTGTGTTGTGGTGCTGTAGCTAAGAATGGATTATATGACTGTCTTGTCTTTTCTTTAAGTATCATATATATAGCCATTTATAATATTAACAAAAAATGATTGAGTGTTTAGTGAATACCTTTATGCTAAATGTTGTAAAAACCATAAAAGACTCAAACAAAAACAAAGAGATAAATTTACAAGCAAACAAAATAACAAAGTACTTGGAACACTGCAACTTAATCTTTTAGAGACTCTCAGCAATGTCCTCTTGCAAATTCAAAGGCACTTCAGTGATGAGCTAAATTGAAACCAGAAGTTAAATGCATAATCTGTTTAGACTTTATATCATTTCCCCCTGAGGCAATATGACACAAGATATGAGGGGACCTTCCTAATCAGTATTTAAGGACAATGTTCAAAGTTTAAAATCCTAATCTAAGTTTGGTTAAGGCTTCTTTTGTGGCTCAGCTGGTAAAGAATCCGCCTGCAATGTGGGAGACTTGGGTTTGATCCCTTGGTTGGGAAGACCCCCTGGAGAAGGGAACAGCTACCCACTCCAGTGTTCTAGCATGGAGAGTTCCATGGCTGTATAGTCCATGGGATTGCAAAAGGTTGGACACAACTGAACAACTTTCATGTCACTCACTCAAGTTTGGTTAGGGCAATAGAATTTGAGTGGCTCTCAATATAGAACCAAAAGTTATTCAATTTAATGTAATATGATCCTAGAGCAGCCATTCTTAGTAAGAATTTGAAAACAGTAAGACTAGATTAATGATTACTGTTATTTTATTGTTTGTTGTTTAATTACTTAGTCATGTCTGACCTCATGGACTGTAGCCCACCAGGCTTCTCTGTCCATGGGATTCTCCAAGCAAGAATACTGGAGTAGGTTGCCATTTCCTCTCCAGGGGATCTTCTCTACCCAAGGACTATTATTTTAAGCTAATCTAATTTTTTGCTTTGTCAATGTTTTTTCCTCAGCAGTGCTATCTCCCAAGAAGTGTTCAATAGGAAGATACACTATTACAAAGTGTGTTATCTTTCAATATGCATTTAGTGATTATAAAAGTTAAGATTTATTCATACAGGTTTTACTTAAATGTACATAACCTTTTATTCACAATATGAAGTTGATATTATCAATTTGGAATTTAATCATAAAGACAGTCTATAGGGTCTATTATCTAAGTGCTTTAAGCCATCAAGTCTCAGTGTAGCTTTGAAATTGAGCTTTAGAGACTTAAGAAATTACTGGTTTCCAAAGATAATCCAGAAGAAATTAAAGCTAAAGATCCTGAATTTCTTCTTCAAAGGAATGTGAAGGGATTTTTATTAGGATTTTCACTATGATTTCAATTCTCACTATAATTATGAAAATGGACCAAATGAAACAGTATGCTTTAAATTTTATATCAGATTATGTTCTCTTCGGGCTTCCCTGGTGGCTCAGAGGTTAAAGCATCTGCCTGCAATGCGGGAGACCTGGGTTCAATCCCTGAGTCAGGAAGATCCCCTGGAGAAGGAAATGGCAACCCACTCCAGTATTCTTGCCTGGAGAATCCCATGGACAGAGGAGCTTGGTGGGCTACAGTCCACGGGGTCGCAAAGAGTTGGACATGACTGAGTGACTTCACTTCACTTCATGTTCTCTTCTAGGAGTTTTATAGTTTCTTATCTTACATTTAGATCTTTAATCCATTTTGAGTTTATTTTTGTGTATGGTGTTAGAAAGTGATCTAGTTTCATTCTTTTACAAGTGGTTGACCAGTTTTCCCAGCACCACTTGTTAAAAAGATTGTCTTTAATCCACTGTATATTCTTGCCTCCTTTGTTGAAGATAAGGTGTCCATAGGTGTGTGGATTTATCTCTGGGCTTTCTATTTTGTTCCATTGATCTATATTTCTGTCTTTGTGCCAGTACCATACTGTCTTGATGACTGTGGCTTTGTAGTAAAGCCTGAAGTCAGGCAGGTTGATTCCTCCAGTTCCATTCTTCTTTCTCAAGATGGCTTTGGCTATTCGAGGTTTTTT
>SJXQ01012846.1:154881-257200 GCA_006408695.1 Aepyceros melampus
TGGGAGAGGGAGAGGGTGGGATGATTTGGGAGAGTGGCAGTGTAACATGTATGATATCATAAGTGAAATGAATCGCCGGTCTAGGTTCAATGTGGGATGCAGGATGCTTGGGACTGATGCACAGGGATAATCCAGAGAGAAGGTGTGGGGTGGGAGGGAGGAGATGGGGGTCGGGATTGGGAGTTCATGTACACTCGTGGCTGATTCATGTCGATATACAGCAAAACGAATACAGTATTGTAAAGCAAAACATACTAAAAAATAAAAATTATTTAAAAAAATAAAAATAAAAAAATAAATTTTATATCAGATTAAATGAAAAGACTATAATGGAGACATTTCTGTAAAAGTTGTAAATAAATGGTGAATTCTAAATGGGCAGCTGAAATCAATATCTGGTAACTAACCAATTCATTGAGCTAAAAAAAGAAAAGAAAGAAACACACATCATTCAGAGATACTACCAGGAAGAAAGATAACATGATTATTTTAAAAAGCTTTAATCTAGTAAATGTTCACATGTATATTAGTTTAAATATAAATTATACCTCCATATGTATTTGAGATACAAATAAGGAAATATATTAAAATCTTTATCTCCGGCCATTACCAGAAAAGTTAAGGAATGACATTGTCAAGAGAGACCAAAAATGTCATCGCTCAGGAGATCCGTATATAAAGAACCTTAAGATATAGACAAAGCCATGATTTCTTCCTTCAGATTACAATTCGTGAGGATAAAATTGTTTACACATAAACTGATTAGAAAACAAGTGGGTATGTAATACAGTGCTAACTGCAGAGCAGAGACCGTGCACATTGCATCATGTTTAAAAAGGAAATGGCTGCATGATGACATGGCTTTGCTTTATTTTCTCCACGAATGGTCCAATGCCAAGTAAAGCTGTGAAAACATGAACTGGAAATTTCATCACACTCTAGTGCCAAAATAATCTAACTCTTGTGGGCCCCCCCCCCCCCCCACTTAACATTTGGTGCTATACATGGAGAAAGTATACTGGGCCACATTATTTGCTTCTGTGATTTCTGCGAGGAAAAAAAAAAAAAGGATTTTACTCATGATAAATGCATGTCCTAGCCTCCTGAAATCTGTTTGATGTATTTCAAGGATACACTTTCAAATTTATCACAGAATTTTAAAAGAGTCATTTTGTTTGTAGCTTGTCGACCGGGTTTCTACAAGGCTTCAGATGGTAACATGAAGTGTGCTAAGTGTCCACCTCACAGTTCTACTCACGAAGATGGTTCAGTGAACTGCAGGTGTGAAAATAATTACTTCCGAGCAGACAAAGACCCTCCATCCATGGCTTGTACCCGTGAGTAGTTTTGCTGCAACCCATGCCTCCATGTTTGCTTTATTTACTTTTTTCTTCTTGTTATTGTGTTTTTTTGGGTTTGTTTGTTTGTTTGTTTGTTTGTTTTTAGCATTTGGCCCATTTCTTTCTGTTATCCATGTGCAAATGAAAAGCTTTCTCTGCTTCACTCTCCATGCTTGGCTCACCACAAATGCAACATTTATCACACAGAATGAATTAGTTTTTAAATCACTTCCTACAACAGGACCCCTATAAAGAAAAAAAAATTCTATATCTTGTTTTAGATCTTGCATTATTTTGACAGGGTAGGGGAGGTTATAGGCATGGGATTTGTGTTTTTATTTTTCTATTCCCTCTTGTTATGTGTTGGTCATAGGTCACAGGGAAAATGAACTAAGATTTATAAAACTAATACTAAGGTTTTCATAACTATTCACAAGGGCATTGAATTTAGTGGTAGATTCCTTCCTTGGACTTTGTGAATGCATCTTCAACCTGGAGTCCAAACTCCCCCATTCATATACTGGGGAGGACAGTCCTCTGGAATCCATGTGTCTATAATTTTCCCAGATCCTCTAAGGACGAATTAAAAGTATAAAATAAAAGACAAGATGGTTATTTACCTCTTTCAGTTCCATTGTAAATTATCTATTTCCCTTGTAGTAGAAAACCAATGTGAGGCTCATTAATCTTTGTTGAACTACTTTGCAGGACCTCCATCTGCACCGAGAAATGTGATATCTAATATAAACGAGACCTCGGTTATCCTGGACTGGAGTTGGCCCCTGGACACAGGAGGCCGGAAAGAGTTACCTTCAACATCATATGTAAAAAATGTGGGTGGAATGTAAAACAGTGTGAGCCGTGCAGTCCAAATGTCCGCTTCCTCCCTCGACAGTTTGGACTCACCAACACTACGGTGACAGTGACAGACCTCCTGGCACACACTAACTACACCTTTGAGATCGATGCCATTAACGGGGTGTCAGAGCTGAGCTCACCACCAAGACAGTTTGCTGCAGTCAGCATCACAACTAACCAGGCTGGTGAGTACATGCTGGTGCTTCCTCTTTTGCCATCTCAGAACCAAGTAACAGTTTCAACAGAAAAGAGTGGAAGAAAGGGCAGGTGAAAAAAGATGAGAAAAGGATATTTTCTTCTATCACTTTTGGACAGTTATGGTACATTAACTAGCTCAATTTCATTCTTCAGAGTAAAAATAAATCATATTTGTTAGATGATTTTAAACTAGTTTAATCCATCGCTTAACAATTTGAAAGCTTTTTAAATATTTGAGGCTCTGGAGATAGTTCTTGTGGGGCTCCTTGCAACATTTCCATATTTTCAAGAATTAAACAGAACATTGGCTCAAGCTTGGAAAAGCGTATACAGGATATTTAAAGCTATAAATACCTTTACCTTAGTTATAATTTTATCTGTGTATAGTTGATCAGTTATTTTATCCCCAGAAGCTCTGAGTAGTATAGCTCAGACAGTTAAAACTCTCTGATTAATTAAAAAGAAGAAAATAAATCCATTTTATTTAATAGGCACAATTTGTCTCTTAAAATTAAAAATATGGAATTTGAGGAGAAACTTGTAAAAAGTGATCTTGCTGGAAAACAGTTTTAATCACTGATATAAAAATTTCCAGGTATACATTTTTTTGGTGATTTCACCAACTATATTTTCCTCTGACAATCTTTTCCTAATCAAAAACAAAAGCTATACTGCCTGATCATAAGCAAAAACCTTTAATGTAGAATGGAAAAATTAAGCACACAAATGTCTCACTTTTTCCTTACATTCACATTTCTCTTTTCTTTACAGTAGTAAATCCTGTAAATTTACTCTTTAAATCTTCGATCACTCTTTAAATCTTCTTTTTGTGATTTATTTATTATGGTGTTTTTCAACAGTTTGGTGTCCAGAACTGTTGATGGGGTTTTAGTTGCTATTCTCTCAAACATATCGAAGAGTTACACTTTGTAGAGTATACAGAGACTTACCAGTGATATCCCTTTAAAATAAGGCAGTCATTTTTCAAAGATGATAACTAGGATGAATGAATAAAATGAAATCAACAAAGCTCGTGCAAAATTAAGCTGATATTTATTGTGCATAACTATTCCTATAAGATAGCATAATTAGAGATACATTTCAAGCAATTCAATTAAGAGATGTTATTGTATAATATTTATGCAAGCAAAGAAACATTGGAGCCAAAAAGGGGGAAAAGGAGGAAAAGGGTGGCACTCTCAGGATGCTTCAACCAGAACTACAGACCTTCATGTCTGCTCCCAGGGGCACGCTTCCCAAGCTGGAAGTTAGGACTGAATGTAAACTCAGCTTCTTTTCTGCATTTGGTTTAAATTATGGAAGTCCCCCAGCTCTCAAGCAAAATTTGTTCTTTGCTTTGAAGATATGAATACTGAATGTCAGAAGGAAAAAGAAAGGAAAGATGACTACATTTTATCAGCTAGAAGAGGTCTTAGAGCAGCCAAATAACTAGCCAGGAACTCATCACTTTCTTTCACTTGCCTGACTCAGGGAATTTAGTTAAACTACCAAAGTACAAAAGTAGTATATCATCAGGATTAATATCTAGCAAGTATGCACGAGTATGACTTTGCTGGTGGGTAAAATTGTGTATTTATTTCCACACTGGTTAAAAACAAGTACAGTTACTTCTGCAGGTGAGCATAGAAATGTACTGTACTTGATAATTATTCAAGTACCCTGAGAGGGCCCCTAAACCCAATATATTAGGTCCCCCATTTTCTTCCCCCATAGTCTAGCAATCAAGGGATAAATCTTGGCATTAGAGGCATTTCTATATCAGTACCTCAGGTCCTCTTCTTCCTCTCCCTTAATCCAGCAACCAAAATGATAAATCTTGGCATCAGAGGGGTCTCTAGACCCTGTGCTGGAACTCTTCCAACTTGAAGGCTCCATGTCCCTGCCATGCCAGTTGATATGTGTTTTGAATATAACCCCTGGCAGAGTCTATGCTTAAATGTGTCTCTTTCTGATTCTAAACCCCTCTTTTATTCCCACATTTTTTCTAGTCTTCTATATTGATGAAATTCTTATAATGCTACTTGTCTCATGGTGATAAATAAAGTTTATTTGTGGAAAAGACATGACTTTTTAATGAAGTACACTTAAACATTATTTTAATCTTCCTTACTGAATCTGTAATCTCTCCCACTAGAAGGTAGATCTCAGATCAAGCAACATATGCTTTTGTTTTGCTTCAGTTAATGATATTTAAACTTTGTAATTAATAATATTTAAAGACTTGTAACTTAGGTTTATTTAACTGTCTTCCATGAAAGAAAAAAAAAGATGAATAATGTTACTATGTATCACATGATTACAGCTTCTCATATTCAATGAATGCAGGAATTTTAAGAAATTATAATTATGTGGCAAATGGCTTTCCTGAATCCCATATTTTACTCTGATTTACTACCTGTTTAAAATAGGAGCATCAATCTGCATTATAATTATCTCCCAAGTCAAACAGAAATGTATAAAAACAAGCAAGTTCTCCTTGCTTCCTATCTTATCATTGACCTCTGGCTTTCTGACAATGCATTTATCAGAAAACTAATAGTTCCAGATATATACAGTGAATGAATCTAGGTAAAGTGGCAACCAAGAGAAGACCAAGACTTTAAAAAATAAATGGGGTTGATACTTTGGCCCTCCCAGTTGCAAATCACTGGGTAAAACAAAGATTCAACAGGAATGATATCAGTTACTTTTCCTAACCCCACTCTCATTTTTCAGAAAAATCACAAATATATCTACAACATGTACCATGAGGCATTTTATATATTTATTTCAGGGAGTCTGTGTCACTTTTGTGCTGGGGAAGAAGTCTTTTTTTCCATCTTTAAATCCCTACGGTGAGATATATAAGCAAGATTAGAAGCAATGCCAGTTCTCCAGAGTGTTTCATTGTTTTGCTTTATTTTTGCTCTTGTGAAGGTTAATGGACTTGTAGCCTTGAGAAATGAGCTCCCTAACTCTAGAAAGATATGGCTATGACAGCTATGATGCCTGGTGTTTAAATTCCTCCTATCCTCTCTATCTCTGACATGGCTATAAAGGGGAAACATGAATGTGTCCCTTTTAATTTAGTTTGTGAGATTGAATTTGTTGATTTTTCTCTTGATTACATTGTAAATGCCATGTGATGACCACACGATAAGGCACCTTCTAAATTGTAGAGGATTATGTTGTAAATTCGGATGTTAGTTCCCAGCTCTTAATACTTTCACAAAGTATGTCAGTGAGATAAAAAGCATGGTCCCTACATAAAGATTATATCCATGAATCCATCACTCAAACATGTACTGAAAGAACTGCAGATTGTGGAATGAAAACCTGCAAAGTTATACCTTGGGGTAAATTGCTACTTCTTGTTTACTTCTTTGAATGAGTATATTTACCTTTCAGTTCTGGAAAAGTCGTTCCACTAGTGGAATATTTGTCTGTTTATTCTCAACTTGCATCATAGAATCTGCCCTTTCCCCACTATCCTATAGCATGTAACAGTCTCAGACAAGAAGAGGGGACACTAAAGAGAATATACTGGCTCTCAAGTTTTGAGATCCACCTTACCCTCATTTTGTAAAAACTGAGATCCAAGAAGCTTTTTCAATTTTTTAATCAAGTTATCAAACTTCTACTTAAGCCTCCCAAATCCAACTCCTGTTTCAACTTCATTCTCGTGTTCTTTCTGTCATTCTATCATTCATGCCATATACCTACAAAAAGAAATGCTGTCTTTGAGATAGAGGAGGACTTTCCTAGGAAAATCTGCCATGACCTATGCCACCTACAATAAACTTAGTCTTTGCTTCTCAGTCACTTATCACAGAGTTTTTAGGGTTATTCTGCAACAGATCTTCTCTATCATCTCCACTCTTCCCCAAATTTAATCTTATCCCTTACTCCCTCATTCTACACAGATGATTTTCCCTCTGAGACACTGTGATTTACAGCAAGAAATATATATTTGGTCTTGGTCCCAATTTATGGCACAGAACTCCTAAAACTCAGGGAATCTCCTAAGTGATAAGAGCAATGAAGGGTATTTTGTTATACATTAAAAACCCCTTTCAGTCATAGTTGAGTTTACCTTAATAAGGTGAAATTTGGAAGTTCACTTTGGAAAGCCCCTAAGGATGGTGGCTATTTGCCAGGGGAACCGACCATGTGGTTAGAGAGTTGGAACTTTTAGCCACCCCACTCCTCAACTTTGCCTCTGAGGAGGGTGGAGAGTCTTGTTGTTTTTGTTCCATTGCTAGGTCATGTCCAACTCTTTGGACTGTCACACCCCATGAATGGTGACATGCCGGGCTCCTCTGTCCTCCACCATCTCCTAGAGTTTGTTCAAATTCATACCCATGGAGTTGGTGATGCTACCTGACCATCTCATCCTCTGCCTCCTTCTTCTCCTTTTGCCTTCAGTCTTTCCCAGGAGCGAGATCTTTTCCAATAAGTTGGCTCTTCGCATCAGGTGGCCAAAGTATTGGAGCTTCAGCTTTAGCATCAGTCCTTCCAATGAATATTCAGGAATGATTTCCTTTAGGATGGACTGGTTTTATCTCTGTTGCAGTCCAAGGAAGGGCCAGAGATAGAGTTTAGTCATCACTGGTCAATGAGGTAATCAATCATGCCTATGTAATGAAGCCTCCTAAAAAACTCAAAGGACATGATCCAGAGAGTTTCTGGGTAGATGTGTTATTAGGTAATGTGTCTGGAGAAAATTTTGAAATTCTCTGCCCAATACCTTGCCCTGTTCATCTCTTCAGCTGGCAAGTTATTCTTTTATATAATAAAGTATAAATCTAGTAGGTAAAATGTTTTCCCAATTTCTGTGAGCTTCTCTAGTAAGTTAACTGACATTAATAGTGGGTTGTGGAAACCTCTGATTTATACTTGGTGGGCCAAAAGCACAATAAAACCTAGACTTGAGATTAGTATCTGAAAGGGGGTTTGGTGAGGTCTTGTGGGACTAAAGCCCTTAACCTGTGAGATTTGATGCAAACTCCAGGTATTTAGTGTCAGAATTGAATTAAATCATAGGACACCCAACTGGTGTTGCAAGATTGCTTGGTATGGAGAAAATCCCCACACATTCAGTAACCACAAGTGAAGTATTGTGTGCAAGAGACACACAGGAGTGTGTTTTTCACCTTACACTGCCTAACTTACTAAGACCATAAAGTTTAAGAGGGAAAAGAAAATGCTATCTTACTGGCTTTTCTAAATCTTATCCCTCCTGTTGCTATGGACTAACTCCCATTGACTCCTGATTCTAAAGAGTGTCCTCTCAAGCAAATCACTTCCCCTGCTAACATCTTAGACAAACATTCTTCTGGCTCTTTGTCTTTGCCTTTTATGTTGCACAAGTCTTTTTCATCTTAGAGGAAGATACCAATAATTCCATAAGCATCTGCAACAACAATAAACACACACTCAAACACACACATACGCACACGGGTGTGCGTTCCAAATTGTTTTACTCTTTGTGATTTTATCCTATTTTCTCCTATTTTTCAAAGTTTAGATATTTTTGTAAAGTAGTCCTTTCTTCTGCCTTGTTCTCTCATTCAGAGTCCAGTCTGGTTTCTGTCCTCACTCTACAAAAGTGCCTTCTTGAGAATCAGTTATAATTTCCTATTTACATCTTTCTGTTAAAGTGAATGCAATTGTTAGGAAAAG
Source organism: Aepyceros melampus (assembly GCA_006408695.1). Lineage (NCBI taxonomy): Eukaryota > Metazoa > Chordata > Mammalia > Artiodactyla > Bovidae > Aepyceros > Aepyceros melampus. The sequence continues at coordinate 162,960 of SJXQ01012846.1, forward strand.
TGTGGATTTAATAAAGGCCTGGATTTTGTCTTGGGATTTCCTGGTGGTTCAGCTGGTAAAGAATGTGCTTGCCAGTGCAGGATACGCAAAAGATGTGAGTTCAATCCCTGGGTCAGGAAGATTCCCTGGAGAAGGAAATGGCAACCCACTCCAGTATTCTTGCCTGGGAAATTCCATGAACAGAGGAGCCTGGCTGGCTCGGTCCATGTGGTTGCAAAGTGCTGGATGCGACTGAGCACATATGCCTTGGACCTTGCCTTATATTCACATTTGTGATTCTCAGACTTCAGACAGGGCCTTCTATCACCTTGTATTCACTCAAATGTTTATTGATGAATGAGTGACTGATTACTGGAAATGTCCACCATCCAACAATGGAAACATTGATTCTCAAACCACTCTCTCGCCTTAATTTTTTTTGCTCTTTTAATGAGACTGCCATTTTCCTCAGTTTACCAGTTCCTAACACTTTTTCAAGTGTCATCTTTGGTTCATCTTCTACATTTAACATTTAAGAAGTACTCACATGCTACTAATTTTTCCTTTGAATTGTTTTGGATATTCATACTTTTCTCCACACTTAGTGTAAGATTTTAAGGTTCTTTGTCATAATGTCTATACATAAATAATACCATGAAATATAATAGTCCTCCTTTAATTATTTTGAGATTCCAAAATAAAAGGGAATTTGACTTAACTGTGTTAATTAAAATCAGAATATCATGTTGCTCAGCAATCTCTTTCCACTGAGCAATATGTAAAAAGGGTTAATGGATCAACAAGTATATTTCAATGTAAAAGATACTGTATAATGAAATGAGTTAAGAAGTGGTGATTAAAAGATTTTAGGAAAATTTTGGAGAAAACAATTTAGATGTACTTTGAAAAATAGAAGTAAATCAAATAAAAGACATGTGTGTGTGTATATATATATATATATATATATATATATATATTTATAGGAATTGAGTTTCCTAGGTAGTAGGATGTCTAAACTGAGATGAGATCTTGTTAAAGGATAAAAGGATATCAGGTTGAATATGCAGTGAAGGCCCAGCAACTGGTATGTAGGTAGTGAGACAGTGAATGGAAACATATTATGAGTGAAGAGTAGCCTCATTCAATCTGTTTTAAGAAGCTTGATTTTAAAAATAGCAGGGAACATTGTCAATATATATAATTCTTCACATGTGAATGCCTGAATGATAGTGAAAGAATTACTCATTGGATTTAAATGAGTATTTGTATTATCTGCAATTATAATTCTGAAATATAAAGTGGCATTTAAAAATTTCTTGCCCTACATTCCACCAAAAAAAAAAAGTTTTAGGAATCTTTGGTCTTTTCCTATTTAGATTCTTGATTGCCAGATTGTTGACATTAAAGTACAATAAGTCTTAGAACTTTTTTGCTTGCAGTCTTACAAGACTTAAGTCTTAAAGACTTATCATGGTAAGGTAAAGTCATTCAGTCGTGCCCGACTCTTTGTGACCCCATGGACTGTAGCCCACTAGGCTTCTCTGTCCACGGGATTCTCCAGGCAAGAATACTGGAGTGGATTGCCATTTCCTTCTCCAGGGAATCTTCCTGACCCAGGGATCGAACCCAGGTCTCCCACATTGGAGACAGATGCTTTAACCTCTGAGCCACCAGGGAAGACTTATCATGAGGCTGAGGTAAATGCCATTGTGTTTCACTCAATTTACAATAGTTGAAAAAGATGTCCCTCCATTCTATGGGTCCTGGTATCACTCCAGTATTTTCTTTTTCAACATATCCCTAAACTTTGAATTTTTTGTTCCAGGCATGCATTTTTAAATGTCTTTTCTAGTTCCATTTACATCTATTTTTTTCCTCTATGAAGTTTATCTTGACTCCTGTACTTCCCTGGAGTAAATGGACTTGTCTCCCTCTTCCAATTTATCCTACTGGAGTTCTATATATGAGTATATAAATAAATATATCTATGTGTGTGTGTGTGTATATGTAGTTTTATCATAAAATTCAATTTGTTCACATGTATGAAAGTCTTGCAAATAGTACCAATGTACACAATATGTGTATATACTTTAAGCCAGGGTTCCCCAACCCCAGGGTCATGGACTGGTACTGGTCCATAACCTGTTAGGAACCAGGCTGCATAGTAGGAGGTAAGCAAAGACAAGTGAGCTAAGCTTCATCTGTATTTATACAAAGCTCTGCAGTACTGTCATTACTGCCTGAGCTCAGGAAAACAAGCTCAGGTTCCCAATGATGCTGCATTATGGTGAGCTATATAAAAATTTCATTACATATCACAAATAAATAATAATAGAAATAAAGTGCACAATAAGCATAATCCAACTGGATCATCCAGTAACCATCCCACCCCACTCTGTCCATGGAAAAATTGTCTCCCAGGAAACCAGTCTCTGGTGCCAAAAAGGTTGGGAATCAGTACCTTAAGCCAGATTTCCTAAAAATTAATATTTTACTACATTTGCTGTATCATACTCTTCCCCATCACCTTCTGTGTAAGTAGATACTTATTTCTAGTCCACTTGAGGGTAGATTGCAGATATCATGCCCCTTTACTCCTAAATACTTCACTGTGAACTTCCTAAAGTAATAACCTCAATACATTTTTCAAAAATCAGAACATTCACATCCATCCATATCACGATCTTATCTGCAGATATTAATCAATTTTTGTCAGTTCTTCTATGATGTCCCTTTGGCAAAAATAAACTGATGTTTTGTTTACCTTCAGTGTCTATCTATAACATAGTTCTTATCTACAGTAATGAATAAATTAGCCATTTTCTGTAAATTAAGCCATATACAAAAATAAGATGGGAAAAGGAATCAATACTTATGGGTAGGCCTTTTTCAGGTGCTTGATATCTCTCTAGGAGTTTCATTGTTGCCACCCCAGTGAAAAATGACTGGTAAACAATATTATTAAAAAAACAGAAGGGTTGACTTAATTTTATTTAGATTTCCTGTTGAAGGACCATTACTTTATGTAAAGAAGGGTAGCATCTAAGAAACTTCCTGACATAAGGAAAACATTCTTAGACCTGGCTCTAAACAGAATAGCCTCTATCATCCACTTAATGTGCTTAGTCACTCAGTCCAGTTCAGTCACTCAGCCATGTCTGAATCTTTGCAACCCCATGGACTGCAGCATGTCAGGCCTTCCTGTCCATCACCAACTCCTGGAGCTTACTCAGACTCATGTCCATCGAGTCAGTGATGCCATCCAACTATCTTATCCTCTGTCATCGCTTCACCTCCTGCCTTCAGTCATTCCCAGAATCAGAGTCTTTTCCAATGGGTCAGTTCGTCTTATCAGGTGGCCAAAGTACTGGAGTTTCAAGCTTCAACATTAGTCCTTCCAATGAACATTCAGGGCTGATCACCTTCAGAATGGACTGGTTTAATCTCCTTGCAATCCAAAGGACTGTCAAAGTCTTCTCCAACACCACACTTCAAAAGCATCAATTCTTTGGCGCTCAGCTTTCTTTATAGTCCAACTCTCACATCCATACATGACTACTAGAAAAACCGTAGCTTTGACTGGATGGATATTTGCTGGCAAAATAACGTCTCTGCTTTTTAATATGCTGTCTAGGTTGGTCATAAATTTTCTTCCAATTTTAATTTTGTCTTTTAATTTCATGGCTGCAGTCACCATCTGCAGTGATTTTGGAGCCCCAAAATATAAAGCCTGTCACTGTTTTCTACTGTTTCCCCATTTATTTGCCATGAAGTGATGGGACCAGATGCCATGATCTTCGTTTTCTGAATGTTGAGTTTTAAGCCAACTTTTTCACTCTCTTCTTTCACTTTCATCAAAAGGCTCTTTAGTTCTTCTTCGCTTTCTGCCATAAGTGTGGTGTCATCTGCATATCTGAGGTCACTCTGTCAGGTCCAACTCTTTGCGATGCCAGGGCCTGTAGCTTGTCAGACTCCTCTGTCCATGGGGATTTTCCAGATAAGAATACTAGAGTAGAATTCCATTTCCTTCTCCAGGGGATCTTGCCAAACTAAGGATCAAACCTAGGTCTCCTGCACTGTAGGTGGATTCTTTACTATCTGAGCCACCAGGGAAGCCCATTTAATTTAATGATCAAAGGCAAATGTCTTTTTTTTTCCAGTTAAAAATTAATATCCATCATATAAAGGGACTGAGCTGGAAATCCACTCATAAATTTTCTATTTTATTTACTTTTTCTGATTCTAGGACTATAGTTTAGAACTTTGTTACTGGTACAATTTAAATCAGCCAATACATTTTTTGACCTTAAGCACACATATCAGCTTACTTCCTCTAAAGGTCTTTAAAGCTTACTAGCTTATATGTTTGTTACCTGCTATTTCACAGAACAAGGTAACAGCATCTATGAATAGGAGAAACAGTTTAATATATCTTGAATAAATAATGCACATTTCAGAAATGAGCACTTTGGCTACATTTAGAAGCTAGTCAAATTTTTATTTGTTGATAAAGCAGATATTTTAAAATCTTCTTTATTCTGGAGTTTACTTCCTCTGTCCACGTTGTTGTTCTATTGGGATTTAGAAGAAGCATTTTATAGATATGACAGAGGAATATCTGATGTCAAAGACAGCCAAGCAGGCTTTAGAAGTGCTGAAGAAGCAAACATTTCAAAATAAAAGTGGAAAAAGTTTACAGCTTGGATCTGCTATTAAAGTATGGACACATATTAATATAGCCCCTATAGAAATGTATGCGCCATGAGGTTATGTACCCTGGAAGTAGATATCAGACCATCTACATGCCTTCTGTCTGAGCATGAAGGAAGGTGTTACATAGCATCAGTATAGTAAATGAGAAAGTCAAAATATACTGAAAATCAGCTACAAAGTAGAGGAAATAAGATTCCAGTAATGAACTCTGATGAATCCTCCCCTTGTTGTTTCATGTGTGTGATTTATAAACCCTTAGAATTGAAGCCTTACCTTTTATTTCTCACAATAAACAAGTGAGGTCTGAATCAAGCCCAGAGATAACAAGTGAATATATGCATTGTAATTTCCATTGTGCACTTTGCTTGTGTGGTAACTTAGCTTCCCTTTCTGATTTGAAATCAAGGCAGAGACCTGTGCATCTGGGAATATCATTCTGCTGTGATGTGTCCTAGAGTGCCTGAACCCTTCCACATCATTTAACACATTAATGATGCCTTTCAGCCATCACACCCTGGTACAGAGGCATATTACGTATCTGCAGCATGAACAATAAGCTGAACAAGAGCACAGCCATATATTGTCCTGACAGTTATTCAGAACCTTTATGTGAGCTTAAGTCACAACTGTAAGGAAAATGAGCAAATGGAGACCGTTTGGGGGCTTCCAGGATCTATATTGAAATCTCATCCCATTTTCATTTCTGATCTTTAATACAATTACAGTGAATAAAGCAGACTTGTGTCTAGAGCATTATGGTTACTCTTTTCCTGCTGACTTCTAAAAAGTGCTCATAAGAACAGAAATAACAACCAGCCAGAGAAGAAAACATGGTGTTATCTAAAGCACTTAGCGTTAAAAAAGTATGGTACAAGAACTATACACAATATCTTGAAATAACCTATAATAGAAAAAGAATGTGAAAAAGAATCCATACACACACAGAGACATATATATATATACACACACCTCCCTGTCCATCACCAGCTCCCAGAGTTTGATCAGATTCATGTCCTTTGAGTCAGTGATGCCATCCAACCATCTCATCCTCTGTCATCCCCTTCTCCTCCTGCCCCCAATCCCTCCCAGCATCAGAGTCTTTTCCAATGAGTCAGCTCTTCTCATGAGGTGTCCAAAGTACTGGAGTTTCAACTTTAGCATCATTCCTTCCAAAGAACACCCAGGGTTGATCTCCTTCAGAATGGACTGGTTGGATCTCCTTGCAGTCCAAGGGACTCTCAATAGTCTTCTCCAACACCACAGTTCAAAAGCATCAGTTCTTCAGCTCTCAGCTTTCCTTATAGTCCAACTCTCATACCGATACATGACTATTGGAAAAACCATAGTTTGATTAGATGGATTTTGTTGGAAAAGTAACATTTCTGCTTTTTAGTATGCTGTCTAGGTTGGTTATAGCTTTTCTTCCAAGGAGCAAGCATCTTTTAATTTCATTGCTTCAGTCACCATCTGCAGTGATTTTGGAACCCCAAATAATAAAGTCTGCCACTGTTTCCACTGTTCCCCCATCCATTTGCCATGAAGTGATGGGAACAAATGCCATGATCTTAGTTTTCTGAATGTTGAGTTTTAAGCCAGCTTTTTCACTCTCCTCTTTCACTTTCATCGAGAGGTTCTTTAGTCTTTTTCACTTTCTGCCAAAAGGGTGGTGTCATCTACATATCTGAGGTTATAGATATTTCTCCTGGCAATCTTGATTCCAGCTTGAGCTTCATCCAGCCCAGTGTTTCTCATGATGTACTCTGCATATAAGTTAAATAAGCAGGGTGACAGTATACTGCCTTGATATATTCCTGTCCCTATTTGGAACCAGTCTTTTGTTCTATGTTCAGTTCTAACTGTTGCTTCTTGACCTGCATACAGATTTCTCAGGAGGCAGATCAGATGGTCTGCTATTCCCATCTCTTTAAGAATTTTCCACATATAGTTGTGATCTACACAATCAAAAGCTTTTGCATAGTCAATAAACCAGAAATAGATGTTTTTCTGGAACTCTCTTGGTTTTTCAGTGATCCAGTGAATGTTGACAATTTGATCTCTGGTTCCTCTGCCTTTTCTAAATCCAGCTTGAACACCTGAAAGTTCACGGTTCTGTTCAAGGTACTGTTGAAGCCTGGCTTGGAGAATTTTGAGCATTAATTTGCTAGCATGTGAGATGAGTGCAACTGTGTGGTAGTTTGAACATTCTTTTGCATTTCCTTTCTTTGGGAGTGGAATGAAAACTGACCTTCTCCAGTCCTGTGGCCACTGCTGAGTTTTCCAAATTTGCTGGCATATGGAGTGCAGTACTTTCACAGCATCATCTTTCAGGATTTGAAATAGCTCCGCTGGAATTCCATCACCTCCACTAGCTTTGTTCGTAGTGATGCTTGACTTCACATTTCAGGATGTCTGGCTCTAGGTGAGTGATCACACCATCATGATTATCTTTGTCGTGAAGATCTTTTTTGTATAGTTCTTCTGTGAATTCTTGCCACTTCTTAATATCTGCTGCTTCTGTTAGGTCTATACCATTTCTGTCCTTTATTGAGCCCATCTTTGCATGAAATGTTCCCTTGGTATCTCTAATTTTCTTGAAGAGATCTCTAGTGTTTCCCATTCTGTTGTTTTCCTCTCTTTCTTTGCACTGATCACTGAGGAAGGTTTCTTATCTCTCTTTGCTATTCTTTGGAACTCTGCATTCAGATGGTATATCTTTCCTTTTCTCCTTTGCCTTTAGCTTCTCTTCTTTTTTCAGCTATTTGTAAGGCCTTCTCAGACAACTATTTTGCCTTTTTGCAGTATATGTGTGTGTGTGTGTGTGTGTGTATGTGTGTGTGTACACATGAACCATTACAAATCAACTATAATTCAGTTAAAAAATAAAAATTGAGGGCTTACCTGATGGCTCAGTGGTCAAGAATCTGCCTACTGATGCAAGAGATGCAAGTTCAGTCTCTGAGGTGGGAAGATCCCTTGAAGAAGGAAATGGCAACCCATTCCAGTTTGCTTGCCTGGAGAATCCCTTTGCCAGAGGAGCCTGGTGGGTTACAGTCCATGGAGTTGCAAAAGTTTGGATATGACTTAGCAACTAAACACACACACACACACACACACACACACACATAAATAAATAAATAAATTCAAATTATTTTTTTTAATTTCAAAAGAAGAAATAACCATCTAATGTTAACTTTAAATTCACTGAATCTTTCCCAGAGCTAAAAAAAAAAAAAATTTGTATTCAATAGAAATCTTTCTATTGTTGTTGTTCCCCCAAAATAAGAATTTCTAGTATCAAAACACGTTGAAGGTAATAATTTATCTTTAAATATATTCTACCCACATTACTTTGCCGACTAAGGTCCGTCTAGTCAAGGCTATGGTTTTTCCTGTGGTCACGTATGGATGTGAGAGTTGGACTGTGAAGAAGGCTGAGCGCAGAAGAATTGATGCTTTTGAACTGTGGTGTTGGAGAAGACTCTTGAGAGTCCCTTGGACTGCAAGGAGATCCAACCAGTCCATTCTGAGGGAGATCAACCCTGGGATTTCTTTGGAAGGAATGATGCTAAAACTGAAGCTCCAGTACTTTGGCCACCTCATGCGAAGAGTTGACTCATTGGAAAAGACCCTGATGCTGGGAGGGATTGGGGGCAGGAAGAGAAAGGGACGACCGAGGATGAGATGCTGGATGGCATCATGGACTCAATGGACGTGAGTCTGGTGAACTCCAGGAGTTGGTGATGGACAGGGAGGCCTGGCGTGCGGCGATTCATGGGGTCGCAAAGAGTCGGACACGACTGCGCGACTGAACTGACTGAACTGAGAGTTAAGCTAAATATAGAAGATCCTTTGGGAATAATTGCAATATGTGCAAATAATTGAGAAATTGAATAAATGCAAATACTTAGAAGAAACAGATGCTCTGATGTTCAAAGCAAAAATCCTACTACCACTCGTCAAACTCTTTCTTTATAGACTCTTAATTATATTTCAATATCTTCAAAAACTATCTTCCTGTTAATGACTATAATATAGCCCAGCATTCACACTTTATAATCCTATCCATATAGTACCGTTGTCCAAATTGGAAAAAAAATCACCCCTTCCTCAGAGGACTATATCACCATCTGCTATAACATTGCTGTGATAAGTACTCAATTAAAAGAATTATTATGTATGGCATCCCCATGTACTGGGGCCCTGAAACTCTATAATAGTCACACTAAACCAAACAATGCTGAGGCCAAAAAATGGGAAACACATTTTCTACCTCATTTCACCAGTAATAATTGCTGATCTAAATCCTCTTGATATGATTAACACTGCACTATAGTCTATTACATAATTATCTAATTTAATCTTGATAACAATTTTATGACTATAAGTGGTTAAATGTCTCGCCCACAATTTTACATCTCCAAAGTTCCTTCTCTTCAGTGTTAGGATTTTTTTTTCCCTATGGCTTTGCATAATTAAGACTGAAAAAATAAATCTGTGAAGATGATTACCATATTATTGTAATTCATGACTACCTGGAACATAGATAGTTTGATTGTTTTTCTTTGAAATCAAAATTTTGCGTAATTTGTACAATCTTGATAAGAAATTAAATGTGAATTCTTATTGAAAAGCTATTTATCCAAATCTTTCTTGCCAAAACCAAACAATAAAAACTCTTCTAAAGTAGCTTTGAAAGATTGCACTTCTACCAGTGAATGTTAATTTAAAATCATTTATCTTGACAGCTTGTTATCCAGAAGTAACCTCAAACTAGTTTTCATTTTCATTCCAGTAGGAAAAACAAATAATTATAACAAACCTTCGGAGAGAAAATCTGTGTCTTGTCACAGTTTTGTCCAAGAAATTGCTGTAAAGTGGAGCTCTATGTCAGGGCAGGAAGCGCTCTAGAATGTCCATCAATAGAGGTGAATACTCCTCTCTGCTCCCACTGTTGTTAGGGCCACTGAGTAGGTCGCTTTTATCAGTGCTATTGTTTTACCTCTTTCCTGAAACTCAACAGCTGGACTGGATAACTTCTAAGTTTCTTTCCAGTTGTATAATCTAGGAAACGAAACTGATGCAAAATATATCATGTTTTCATGGGGAAAATGTCCAGTACTTACTTACAATTGAAACTAATATGATTTCAAAAAAATGCAGTATTTTAAAAGCAGAGTGTTGCAGGACAGTTTCAAAAATCCAGTGGTAAATCCTGGTGTTGCCACTTTATAGTGAGGTGAATAAATTTTTTTAATTCTTAAATTTGGTTTGTTTATTCATTCACTCCTAATATTGCTTTAAAATGAATTTAAGGCAGGGACTGGACTAATGTGAAGTCTTTACATCCTTTTTGACATGGATACATTAATACACATGTGGATTGTTGTGAGGACTAAGTAAAATGAGAGGGAGTGTCATAGTTGACACCTGAAATATATTGCTTAATATAAAATCAACTCTTAGAAAAGGACTAAAATTTAAAATATAACAAGCATGTTTCTCAATTTGAATAAATATAGTAGAAGAATTGGCTTAAAGTCTTTATTTCTGAAAAGTTTAAAAATGAATCTCATCGATCTTATTTGAGATATGTTTCCATTCTAAGCTTTTTAATAAATTCTTATTATTACAGATAGAAGACAGATATTTATTAAAGTCCCAATATAAAACAGCCAGATAAAAAACTAGGTTTTGCAACAACTTATTGTTTTGTTTGTATATGTGTGCTTTGTGTTTATATGTTTATGTGTGTATACATATCTCAAGAAGAATATAAAGTTCTAGAAAGAGTAAGTTCTGAAAAATGTGTGAGATCTAACAGATCTGAGAGAAAAAAGTCATTTTTTTTCTAAATCATTTAAACTTAGATAGTTTTACTCTTAACTATGTTACGTATTAAATAAGGATTATGTCTCCATGGAGATGAAGTGAAGACACGAATAATTCCCCACATAAGCACTTACAGTGCTTACACTTACCAAGTAATCAACACTTGGTAGTAATATCATTAATGAACTTTTTGGAACATTTAGCAACAAATGTACTTTTATAGATCAAATAACTTTTAGCTAACTCCTGGTTTTATCTGGCAGTTCATAATACATTTAATTACTAAATTGCTTTTTTTTCAGTTCCCTAAAGATTTACTGAGCACCTGTTATGAGGCAGGTACTGTGCTGAATGCACTGTGGGTAAAATGATGATTAAGATGTGGCTACTACCTTCAAGGAGCTCTCAGTTTAGTAGGAGATCTTAAAGGTTTTAAGAAACCAGCATGAAATTGATTAGTTTGGCCAAGAAAAGGGAGGCAAGGCCAACCGCCAAGAGACTTCAGTAAGCATCAGCAGCTCAGTGAAACCACTCAAGGACACGTTTATTTTGAATTCACACAAAATATCAAGTTACCTGTAATAGCTTCATCTTTTTTATTACTAGAAGATACATTTTTAAAACCCTATGATTGTTTTTTGTTATATGATGCCCCCCTCACAAGAAAAACAGTACCCTATCCCAAATATTTCTACTCAAAGAAGAAAAAGAAATAAAATACTTTAAATTATGCTCAAATTGAATGACAGTTGTATGTGTACTTGAATTGTATCTCCTTTGAATATGCCTGGTTTGCATAAGGGCTTCCCTGATGGCTCAGATGATCTAAACTCTGCCTACAGTGCCCACCTGGGTTTGATCCCTGAGCAACTAAGCAAAGCACAACACACAGTGAAAGTTTAAAGTTATTACTCACTCTCATTAAAAAGTTAAAAACATTATTTTTGAAATAATTACAGATATTTCAAATTAAATTGTGAAATTCTAAAAGTTATCAAATATTCAGTTCAGTTCAGTTCATTCGCTCAGTCACGTCCGACTCTTTGTGACCCCATGAATCACAGCACGCCAGGCCTCCCTGTCCATCACCAACTCCCAGGGTTCACTCAAACTCATGTCCATCAAGTCGGTGATGTCATCTAGCCATCTCATCCTCTGTCGTCCCCTTCTCCTCCTGTGCATCAATCCCTCCCAGCATCAGAATCTTCCAATGAGTCAATTCTTCACGAGATGGCCAAAGCATTGGAGTTTCAGCTTTAGCATCAGTCCTTCCAATGAACACCCAGGACTGATCTCTTTTAGAATGGACTGGTTGGATCTCCTTGCAGTCCAAGGGACTCTCAGGAGTCTTCTCCAACACCACAGTTCAAAAGCATCAATTCTGCACTCAGCCTTCTTCACAGTCCAACTCTCACATCCATACATGACCAAGGGAAAAAACATAGCCTTGACTAGTTTCAAAAAAAGAATCTACTAAAGGAAGTACATATAAAGAAACAATCCACCATTTGCCATCCAGGTCAATCTTCATATACACTGTTGGAAGATTGTCTTCTTGGAACGTACTTAAGAAAATTCAAAAATTTATATGCATTTCACAGGTAATGCTGGTATTTAAACAACTATTTGCTCTTAGTTTTAGTATACAGAATGAGATCTTAAGAAGCATTTTACATATTTTTTAATAATAAACATTTTTCTACTGTCAGTAGTTATTTCTTACTTAAATGAGCTGAAGGGACTTCCCAGGTGGTGCAAGTGGTAAAGAACCCACTTGCCAATGCGGGAGACATAAGCAACGCGGGTTTGATCCCTGGGTCTGGAAGATCCCCTGGAAAAGGGCATGACAATCCACTCCAGTATTCTTCCTGCAGAATCCCATGGACAGAGGAGCCTGGTGGGCTACAGTCCATAGGGTCATAAAGGGTCAGACATGACTGAACAACTTAGCACATGTGGTGGGCATTAGATGTTTTGTATTTATTTGTGCATACCTTCGGGTTGCTATAATAGCCCCAGGAACTGTTGAATAGGCACAAAATTATGTTTACTATTTAAAGTAGCAACCAAATGTGGAGAACCAGGTTCTTGCCAAATACTGTATTGTATATTTTATGGGCAATACTTAAGCTTTAAAGCAACCCTGTAATTTGAGCATTATTACCTTTATTTATAGAAGAATAAAGTGTTTATAAGAATTTAGTTAACTGTTCTCATTTATCTAACTTAAGTGGCTAAAAAGAATTTGAACCCAGGTCTTTTCAATACTATAGAATTTCCCAATTTTCAGTAAATAACTGCATGCTCCCAGGGATTTTGCTTCAACCACATACTACTTGAACTGTCAAAATTTAGCAATATACTCAACTGAATGAAGCCTCATGTTTTATTTTACCTAAAATATATTTGAAAAGAGAACTTTACTTCTATATATAGAAAGATAATATCATTTACTAAATATTTGTCCATATAGCATGTAAGATTCTTTTTCAAACCGCCAAGGGGAAATTTGTAACCTTTTGAATAATATTCTGCTGCCTATCAGTGCTACATGCCTGGCAATGGTGACTTTGAAATCAGTAAGTCAAAGGCCTCCCATTTCAGGTAATGACAACTCTATCCTTCCAAGTTATCAGATTAAAGCTGTTGAAGTTATCTTTGACTCCTCTCAGTCACACCTTACAACTGATCCATCAGCATATTCTATAAATGTGCCTTCACATTGTGACGAGAACCAGACCACGTTTTACCATATCCATTGCCACAACATTGATTCCTTCATATCCTGCCTGCATACCTGCATGCTAAATCGCTTCAGTAGTGTCTGACTCCTTGCTATGCTATGGACTGTAGCCCTCCAGGCTCCTCTGTTCGTAGGATTCTCCGGGCAAGAATACTAGAGTGGATTGTTGTGCCCTCCTTCAGGGAATCTTCCTGACCTAGGGATCGAACCCTTGTCTCTTAGTCTCCTGCGTTAGCAGGTAGGTTCTTTAACCACTAACACCACCTGGGAAGCCCATCACATCCAGCCTAGATTATATAAAATAACTCCTAACTGGATCTCTGCCTTCCAACTATGTCTTCTCTACAAAAACTAGTCTATATGAACTGTACTGGGGCTTTCCCAAAGACTCAGCAGGTAAAGAATCTACCTACAAAGTAAGAGACACCGGAGTCATGGGCTCAATCCCTGGGTTGGGGTGATACCCTGGAATAGGAAATGGCAACCCACTCCACTATTCTTACCTAGAAAACCCCATGAACAGAGGAGCTTGGCAGACTGCAATCCAAAGAGTTGCAAAGAGTTGGACATGACTGAGCATGAGTATGGATGAACTATACTAATATGCATTATTATTAATTATTTCATAAATAAATCAGTTTTATATATTTTTTCTAAAATGTTTTACAACTGGTTATATTTCCTAGTTATTTCAAATGTTTATTCCCTTCTCTTGTTTCTTTTTAAAGGAGATGTGTATTATATTTTATTTGACATTGGAAAAACAAAAGAAATAGCTTCTAATATGACCAGATAAGTTTATTTCTTTTTTAAAAAGGCTCCAGCAGGAATCACTGCTCATAATTGTGTGTTCTTAAGTGCTGATTCATGATTTTGATAACATAATGTCCATAGTTTGACATTTCTTTCCTCACTTAAATCTCATATATAAAATATTCACCTACAGCATCTTACCAAGAGTGCATGTATGGTTTCAAACCCCAAATAATATACTAAAACAATAAAAAAGGTGCCATTTGTGTTACCTATGGCACAACCACAGCGTTCCTGTATCCTTTTTCTTTTGGAATAAAGACTTAAGAGTTCCTGATCTGTACTTTTTGTCAATCTCCATTTTTAAAAGTCTGTTGTATATAGCCTAAGATATAAGCTTGAAAGTTGATATGAGTGCTGCTTTGTGACAGCACCACAGATGTTCAGTACATGATATATTTATTTTTTACCCCAGTGGCCCTTATAAAAAGACTAGAAGATTGGCTTATAACAAGTCAGCTAATGACATGATATAGAGAGCCCCTGGTTCAGTGGCTGTTATTACAGCTGTGTCCCATTGCATATTAGATACCTAGAACATGGTTGCATTCCGAATGGCATTTATCTTTTGAATTTCAAACATTCCTGCCATAAATAAGGATTTTATGCTTTTCAAAAATGTTTCACAGTTTAGTCTAAGGAATACTGAAAGGTTATTTTACTTAATGAAATTCCCTCTTTAAGGGTTCCTGGAGCTAAGATGAGGGTTTTTTTTTTTGTTTTTTTTTTTTTTGAGCACTCACCTCTGCAGACCTGTGTCATTCTCCTCTCTGCCCATTCCCTGCTATTCCCTTCTCCTGGAGAGGTGATAATAACTTGACTTTCACAAAACTAACTGTGTGGAGACCATGTGAGAGTTGGCCTTTGATCATGGTTTAATAATTCTCTTTGTTACTCCTTCCAACAAGGGGTATCTGAATCTATCATAGAATGATGACCTATCTCGGTGCTACAAGGAAAGCAAGATTTTTACATGTGTTTTGTTCCCAAAGCAAACACTATGTTTTAAATATATTCTAAGCAAAAGTGTGAAGAGTGAGAACTCCCTTCTTCCCCAAGATCCTGATTATAATATGAAGAACAAAAGACTCCTGCATTTAAAGCATAGCAGTATAAAACCTTGAGAATAACTATGTGAGATGACCCCACTCCAGAAATAATAGCCACAATTATTCCTTTCAAAAATAATTATAATGATCCATCTCATCTTTTTGAAGTGGGACTAGCTGCTATTAATCAAGTGTACATTCCTTTCTTCCGAGATGTACATTCTCCTGTCTTGAGGAATGAACCATGTAGAGAGGAAATTCATTATGTGTGTCCTTGATATAGGGAGGAACTCGGTCATTTTTCCTTTTGTTCTCCAAATAATTGTTGGGGTGGTGGGAGATTAGCCTCGGAAGCTATGGCTGGTGTAACAACTGCTGCCTAGGAGGGAGCTCTGCTCCACCTGATGGAAAGAAAGCAGCTGCCTTTCTGCTGCAGTTGGTACCCAGCAGCTGCTTTTATTGTCTGTATTTCTTTACAGGGCCTCTCATCCTAGCTGTAGTCACCTGCATACAGTCTACAGTTTGGGGTTTTTTTTTTTAGTCACAAAGGCTACAACCAGAGAACTTTATATGACCTCTGTAGTGAGCAATGCAGAAAGCATAGTGGAAAGAAAGACATTTTCTTGGAACACTGTGTATATGTGTGTGGGGTGGGGAGGTATTGGGAAGTGGGGCAAGGGGAAAGTGCTTGATATGTGTGATTGAGTGTTTGTGAAAAGCACCAGATCGACAGATGGTAGGATGTATGCAACACGGCAGCAGTGGCAGGGAAGACTCAGCAGCCTTTGCCTTGCAAAGAATTGCCACTAGAATATGAACCAAAAATATGCCAGATGAACGAGGGTTTACCTTTATTCACAGTTTAAAGAAAATGTTCTCATTCACTGGGATTATATTTATCAACACAAATGAAAATTTTAGTCTGGTGTCATTTCAACTTCCATTTCCCCCCTCTAGTTTAGTAAGAGGATTTATACAAGTCTAAACTGTTAGAAGATTTGTAAGATAGTTGACTGTGGCACAAAATAAAACAGTTCTATCAGTTTATCCTAAACAAAACTGTGTAACTTTGCTTTTTACATAGTGTTTGATCGTAGAACTATTTTTGGAAAGGGTTTACTGAATTATATCAGACCCTGTATTAGTCAAGAAATAGAACCAATAGAATGTGTATTTGTCTGTGTATCTATTTATTGAACTAGTTAGCTAGCCAGAATGAGAAAGAGAAAGAGAGTGATCTGTTTTAAAGAATTGAATCACATGGTTGCCACAAGTCCACAATGTACAGAGTACTCTGGTAGGTTGGAAACCCCCGAAAAGTTAATGTTGCAGCTGCGTCTGAAGGCAGAATTCCCTCTCTTGAGATAAAAACCTCAGTCTTTTTAAGCCCTTCAAGTGATTGAATGAGATGTAGCTACATTATGGATACTATTTGCTTTCCTTAAATCCACTAATTTAAATGTTAATCTCATTTGAAAAACACCTTCAGAGTGACTTGACACTAGCTACATTGGCATAAAATTAACCATCATAGTACTCCATGGCAGTGGGGGGTGTGTGTGTGTGTGTGTGTGTGATTGTAATCTTTCTTTTGAATAATATCTAGACCACACATTTAAGGGGAATGCCAGGATAATTTGTTACACAGACAATAAATAATCTTTGCATTTCACATCCCCCTCATATTGAAATTCTCTGTTGTTGAATTTTGATTCTACTTTGGGTGATTCCTTCTTAGGTTTTTCTTGAAATAAAACATCTAGTGCATCAGAAAATGTTTCCTCCCCTAATTCTATCCCAAATATGTCGAGTTTCAAGACTCCCTTTGGATGAACACTCGATAGTGGTGCGATTTCTAGAAAAATCACATTGTACTGTTTTTTATAGGTAAATATTTTCACGGCTACATTTTACTTTTGGCGATCACTTTCTCATGTGCTTATCTTGGATGGAATTTCCAGGACAGTGTCTCTCCTTATGAGACACACATCTTCCCCTTATCATCCTTTGAGGGACATCTCTATGTCCAGGACAATGTTGTGTCTGCCACTAGCACCATTCAGACAGCTTGTTCATCATCTCTGGGTAGTGATATCAATGAAAACCCTTAGCTTAATGATTATTAAACATGAAATTATTGAAAACATCGCTCAGAAGCTTTTCAACACACCAATATGTACCCATTTCAAGCCAAACCTATAGGTTCAAAGCCTCTGAAATGAAGGGTGGGATTGCTTAGCCTGTTAAAGTTGAATCTGGTCCTCAGGCACTTGCAAGTTCTTGTAAAGAAACTGTTTTCCCAACTGCAAGGCTGCAAACGGCAACAAATCTACAGCTCTCTCAACATTTGTTGTCTCAGCTCAGTTCGAGCTTAGATGAAGTGCTTGGCCCGAAATCAAGCGTGTTGAATTTGTCAAAATGGTATCTTGTTCTCAAAAGACAACACTATTTTTCTAGACTTTATGAAAATGTACTAGATTGCCATTATTTTGTCAGTATTTCTTGAATCCATTTAATTTTGAAGAATTTTAACATCCATTTGTACTTAATTTTCCCCAAATCTGTTGTAGAGTAGGGCTAAGTTAGTCAATGTAACATATAGATCCTACCCTCAAACATGCATTAATTAGTGTTGAACTGTTTTCTTCTGCATTGCAGTCTTTGCTTCTTTTAAAGAAATATTCTTTAAATTCACTTCATAAAGTGACTACTCTTTCATAACAATTAAATATTTTATCTATTCAATTCAATCTCAGAAATATATATTGAGTATTACAATGTAACTAATATTGTACTATGTATTAGGGGGATATAATGATAATTAACACATGCTTGCAGTCTTCAAGAAAAGTATAAGTACTTCAACAATTAATCAAATAAATATGATTTGTTCAATCAAAATGTATCAGGATGGAAAAGGGAGGATTATTTCCCTTTGGGAAATAAGGGAGATTTTATTGAAGCAGTAGGGCTTGAGATGGATCAGTTCACTTCAGTTCAGTCACTTAGTTGTGTCCGACTCTTTGCGACCTCATGAACTGCAGCACGCCAAGCTTCCCTGTCCATCACCAACTCCTGGAGCTTACTCAAACTCTGGGAGCAAGCTGGATAATGAAAGATAAATAAGAATTTGATAGGTACAAAAGGGAGCAAAAGCTTTAGGGACTGGGAAAAGAAGCAGAGAGGCTGGACAGGTAATTGTCTCTCCTGGCAAGTTCAGCTTAAGTGTGGGAGAGAAGATTGAGTGAGGGATGGAAAAGTGATGTGCGGTCTGTACTATTCAAAGGATATTCAGTTTGCTTGAAATAGACACACACTCACCTGCATTTCGAAACATATTTGGTCAAAAATACGAAAGTTAACTGAAGTGTCAGTAACAACATAGATGAACTTGCGTGCGTGCTGTCACTTCAGTCGTGTCTGACTCTTTTCAACCCTATGAACTATAACCCGCCAACTCCTCTGTCCAGGGATTTCTCAGGCAAGATTACTGGAGTGGGTTGCCATTTCCTTCTCTAGGGAATCTTCCCAACCCAGGGGTAGACTCCACATCTCTTATGTCTCCAGCATTTGCAGGCATGTTCTTTACCACTAGCGCCACCCGGAAGCCCTTAGATGAAGTATTAAGAGCAACATGGATGAACCTAGAGATTATCCTATCGATATTAAATGAAGTAAACAGACACAGACAAATACCATATGATGTCATTTACATGTGAGAGCTCAGAAAAAAATATAAAAATTAACAAAACAGAATTAGACCCACAGACATAGAAAATAAACTTTAATAGTTAGCAAAGGAGAAAGGGGAGGGAGAGAGATAAATTAGGAGGATAGGACTAACATATACACACTATTATACATGAAACTGAAAATCAATAAGGACCTATTATGTAGCACAAGGAATTATAATCAATACTATGCAATAACCAAAAAATAATCTGAAAAGAATATATATGTATATGGGGCTTCCCTGGTGGCTCGGATGATTAAGAATTTGCCTGCAAACAAGAGACCCAGGTTTGATCCCTGGGTCAGGAAGGTCCCCTGGAGAAGGGAATGGCTACCCACTCCTGTATTCTTGTCTGGAGAATTCTGTGGACAGAGGAGCCTAAGGGGCTATAGACCATGGGATCATAAAGAATAAGCTGTCTCTGCTCTTGTGTCTATAGCTCCTTTACTTCATTTATTTTTTTAATTGGATTATAGTTGACTTTCAATTTCATATTAGTTTCAGATATACAGCACAATGATTCAGTATATATATGTAAAACTTTATATATGTATAAAACTATGTGTATAAAATATGTATATAACATATATATATACATATACATATCTATTGGATAAAGAAATGGCAACCCACTCCAATATTCCTGCCTAGAAAATCCCATGGACAGAGGAGCCTGGGGGCTACAGTCCATATGAAGTTGCAGAGAGTCAGACAGGACTGAGTACACACCCACAAACACACACACACACATACATTTAGTATAAACTTTATATATATATATATATTTATATATATTTATATATATATAACTGAATCATTGCACTGTATATCTGAAACTAATATGAAATTGTAAATCAACTGTATTCTAGTTTACAAAAAATGAACTTTAAGTGAAGTAAAAGAGCTATAGACACAAGAGCACAGACAGCTTATCTTGGCTCAGCATACTCCTGGTCTTCTAGAATCCCAACAGAGCAGCAACCTTGGGTGACTGTGCAGCAAACATCCTGCCAGACTTGGAGACACACACTAGTCTTGCTGTACCCTTGCCCTTAATACTCAATTCTGTAGTGTGCATTGTGGGAAAAAAAGCACCATGAATTTATGCTCTTCAGTTTAGGAGAATATTTGCAAATATTGAACCTTTTCAGTTCAATTGCTGAACCAGCTCAGCAACAATACCAATAGACACAGGCACAGGGGCCAAAGCAGAGACTGTATTTGCACAGTATCTTTGCTGCCCACTTTCCTTTGGCATAGAAAGGCTGTCTCCCTGCAGAGCCTGCCATGCAACTCCTTGAATGTCAAGCATGCATGGGAACTTTTCTTCATGTTATATGTAGCAGCGCTTGTATATGCTATAGATGATTGGGGATGGAATGAGGAGAAAGGCATGTAGATTTTTATGGAGGAGAATGTTGTAATTTGACCTTTGATTTGTGGAAAGAAATAAAGTTGCAAGGGGAACTGAGTGACAAACTAACAATAACCCGAAAGGAAGACAGCAGGGTCTGAACTAAATTTGAGAAAAGGAAGATGACATTGTAAGAGATTAAAACCAGAATGTACAAATTGAGCAGGTGTAAACTTAAGAGCAATGAGGAGTGGCAGGTCACTCAATGTGAAAATAACCTTAACAAGTATGGCGTAAAGCATGGTGAAGCCCTTGATCAAGATTGGAAGGAGAAAAACATCATCTAAGAGCATCTTAGAATTGATGAGGTAAGACAACATTATGGTTGTTCATACAAATGGTCTTACAACTTTAAGCTGCTGACTCTAAAATTTGATTTGGGGAAAAAAAAACTTACATATGAATCATTTATTTGGAAATCATGAGAGTTGAAAAGAAGTCTACATAGAATATAGAATTTAAAAAAATATAAGGCCAAGGATGTTGGGAAATATAGCAGAAAATTTTGAGCATAGGGAAAGGAGCTAGCTTAAGGATTTAAGTTCAGACTTAATGAAATAATCATATGCAATGGTCACTTATGAAATCTTATTCTCTTTTCACTGCCTCACTTAGTCCTCCTCAAGAAATATAAGCTTTATGAAGGCAAGGAGTTTTTGTCCACTTATGTTCACTGGTGCGCTGTTGATGTATTTCTTTGCAGTTTGTATAAAGTGGTGGTTTAGTTGCTAACTTATGTCTGACTCTTTGTGACCCCATGGACTATGTAGCTCGCCAGGCTCCTCTGTCAATGGGATTTTTCAGGCAAGAATACTGGAGTGATTTGCCATTTCCTTCTCCATGGTATAATGTAGTGGGTATTAAATAAATGTCTATCAAATGGCTCTATAATCAGTTATGCCCTGTTGATTCCAACAGCACAACTCTCTCCTTATTTCTATGACATCCTTTCTGTCTTCGCTGATATTTCTAACTTTAGGTTCTTATCATCTTTCATCTGGACTATTAAAATAGCCACTAGTCTGGAGTTACTCTTTTTACCTCATCTGTTTTATAAAGCACTTTCAATCTTTGTGCTTTTGTGTGGCTTAAAAGTTCCCCATGACCTGCTCCATACCTACTTGCCATTCAATTTCTTTCCACTTTATGCTCCATGAATACAATTTCTTATAATCTTCATAAAGTCTCTACGATTTCATGCCATTTAAAACATGTTAGTTATTTTCACTTATGGGAAATTATGTGTTCCTTTTATTTGCCTATTCATTTCTTATCTATCAAAAATTAGTTCATGCGTCACCTTTTGCGGGAACTTTTTTATTTTTCAGGTGGAGTAAGCCAGCCTCCCTTGGACCCCCAAGGGATCTGTTTATAGCTCTGTCACTGCTTTACCCCATGCTGTAACTCCTCAAAAGCAGGTACTTGGTCTTATCCATGTCTGCTGAACTGTAATGAAATCATAGTGGAATTAATCTTATTAAATACAGCTTTGATCATGTTGCTTACTTGTTCTAAAAGCTTTAATATCTCCCCATAATACAGGAAAAAACAGACTTTTAGCCTGGAAATTAAGACCGTAAACACCTGTAGCCTTTATAAAAATTTTTAATCATAGTCAAAAATAAATTTCACGGTTTCCTTTCTCCAAGAAGTTTTGCAAATTTGGTGACCTTCACCTAAAACACGCTTATTCAATATTTATATATCTAAATGTCTTCCATCCTGCAAGGTCCAGATTAAATGCCAGCACCTCCATTAATTTTCTTTAATTCTTCCCAGCTAGCAGTAATTGTGCTTTCATCTGAACTCCCATAGCACTACATTATCAGTTATTGGCATCTCTTATGGTGCTCCTCTATTCTAATTTACATTAGAATGATATTTTATATGCATTTAATCTTCCCTACTATACTCTAGGTTCCTTGAGGGTGTGATCCAGGCATGGCCCACATTTGTCTCCTTCATAACAGCTAGATTGGTCATTATCCAAATTGGTACTTTTTGATACTTTTTAAGTATAAAGAGATATAAGAAAAAGGGAGGGATGAGCAGAGGATTAAACTACTAGAGTTTAACAGATGTAGATTACAGTATAGAAGCTACTAGTTTTAGTAGTTGGAAAGGTAAGCTACTACTTGAGACAACTTAGAGTGAAATTTGGGGACAGAGATTGGGTTGCAAATGTTAAAGTGAACACTATGGCAGATGGCAGGCACTGTGCTAATTGTCTTCTGTACATTATTTAATTCAATCTTCATTAAGAAAAAATCCTATAAAATAGAAACTCTTATTTTCTTAGTTTTTCAGTGAGAAACCAAGAAAAGCATGTTAAGTAACATACTTAAGTCCGCGCAGATGTTGCTAAATCACAATTTGAACTTAAGTAATCTGACAGCAGTGCCTACATTCCCTTTTAACTTGATTAATTATTTATTTATTTTTGACTATGCTGGGTCTTTGCTGCTGGGCGAGCTTTTCTCTAGTTGCAGCAAGCAGGGGCTACTCTCTAGTTGTAGTATGAAGGTTTCTTACTATGGTGGTTTTCCCTTGTTGCAGAGCACAGGCTCTTGGGCACACAGGCTTCAGTAGCTGTGGCTTCTAGGCTTTACAACACAGCCTCATTAGTTGTGGTGCACAGATTTAGTTGCTCCATGGTGTGTGGGATCTTCCAGCGCTAGGGATCAAACCTGTGTCACCTCACTGGCAGGTGGATTCTTTACCACTGAACCACCAGGAAGGCCCCAGCAGTGCCTACCTTCTTAATCATGAATTTCCCCTCTGCTAAAGCTTGCCACTGAAGGTCAGAAGAACATGGATTAGCAATGTAATGGCAAGGTCAGCAGGGTTTTTGAAGATTCTAGTAATGGTAAAAAGGAATGTAATCAATGAGAGGTATTAGTCATGAAAAGAAATAGGAAAATCTGTTTTTCTTAGCATGAGGAAGAAAGAAGGAAGAGATAGATGAATTGGATTAGAAGTTGCTAAACCACAGAGTAAAGATGTGATGTGCCCTTTTAAACTGATACTGCTACTGATATTCATCTCCTTTGTGTATCTAGACAATCTCCTGCAACTCACTAGTGAGTATATAGTGAAAAAGTAACAGAGAAAACTATTAAGGAGTTAAGGAAGTCAATATGGAAGTTTCATTACATCTGCTCTTAAACTGGATAAAAATGAATATTTCAAGATAGTTCTCTGTAAAATCAGTTTTTATGCTGTTATGGTTCTGTTTAGGAAAAAAAAAGTCATGTCAGTTCACCTAGTTTTTTATTCTAGTGATTTTGTTGTTGTTACTTGCTTTTGGCTAAAGATTTTGATACACTGTGGTTTGTACTATGACCACAGTTTTCACCGCCTTCTACTTATACACTTCTCTTCTATCTGTTTACATGTCTTTAAGTTTCCCTGGAAGATGAGCTTCCTCAATTATCAATGAAGAGTACTTGAATTAATATTCTCTTTTTGTGCTCATCTTATATAAGAATCTTGTTATCCTAGACCCACTTCTAACCACATAAACTGAGAAACAGTCCATTAGGTGAGCTGGTATCTTATGTATGGAGTTTCCCTAAATACTGTCAGCTAGTGTCTTCTTTAGTTCAGTAATCTACAGCTGTCCAGTCTGTCTCATTTAGAATCTTTAGAGGAAATCTCTAGATGGGCAGTTTGTTCCAGTCTATATTCTTCAATGTAGTTTCACAGTGATAGGCCGGGGAAATCTCATGGGTGGAGGAGCCTGGTAGGCTGCAGTCCATGGAGTCTCGAAGAGTTGGACGTGACTGAGCGAGGTCACTTTCACTTTTCACTTTCATGATTGGAGAAGGAAATGGCAACCCGCTCCAGTGTTCTTGCCTGGAGAATCCCGGGGATGGGGGAGCCTGGTGGGCTGCCGTCTATGGGGTCACACAGAGTTGGACACGACTGAAGCGACTTAGCAGCAGCAGCAGGAAAGAAAAAAGACTGAAACTGACAAGTAACAACATTTCAAGACTAGAAGAAAACAACGTCTTTTCTAAAAACTTTTTATATCCTGATCATCCTTAATTACCTATGATGAAGAGAAACAATATTAAAATAATTCAACATTTGAAGAGTTACTAGAACGTGTCTCGTGCTGGGCTTTAGCATCAACTTCACTGTCTCTACGGCACAATTCTCTATGATTCACTTTTAGCTTGGGAAGTTATCTAAAAGCTTTGTCCAGTTCTAAAAATGTAAAACCATTGTGACATGGAGAAGTAGGGGGAAAATGTTACCATAAGTTTCTACATAATTAATAATCTGTTCTGAAAGATTTAAATCAAGTTGGGATTGACTTTTGCCCACCTAAGAACTGAAGATCGATTCATCTGAAGTTTCTTGAGTCAGTCATTCCCAGCAGACACTGCAAAGAAGACAGAATGTATCGATAGAACTCCTGAAATAACTCGTAATTTCTCTAGTCATGACCTGAACTTGAAGAGATTTGAGATACAGATTTGGGCCTCAGTATCTCTTCAATATGTTGAAGCATGTTAACTATTTCTGACAATCCCCCTGTCATTCTCATACTTAGCTCAAACTTCTGTATTCCAAGATGTTAAAAAAAAGAAAAATATATACAATAGCTTTTATTCATATCTAGGCCAGATTTTTTATTTCTTCTAATTGCAAAGAGCTGAGTCACTGGCATATATGCCACTTCCAGGAACACTCTTAACCACTTTATCAGACATGGCACTGTCTAGATACTGGTTTTGATTGCCAACTTATGAAAGAAGGAAAATCACAAAAGAGAAAATTAACAAGTGTGCACAGTTCCAAAATGTGCTCTACCAATGTGTTTTAAATCAAATGAATCATCCTTTGGCACAAGCTATTCACTTTATGGTCATTCATTTGAAAGGCTTAGGTTCTGTCTCCTGAAGACTGTGGTTAGTGTTATTATTGATGAATGAGACAGTTACCTTAAATCATAAATAAAACAAATAGAATAATTTACCATTTGACTTTCAGAAGAAAGTATGTTATCTCACTTTGTACCGGCAATATATTTTAAAGAGAAATATTCAGAAAATCAGCTTAAACCACAAAAGAATCAAGGATGTGTCTGCACAGAACTGCTGCATGAAAAAAGTAATTTGATCCAACAAATGTATCTTGATTAAGAAAATATGTGGTCCTGCAAAGTATTTTATCACTTTGCTTTTCTAGTCTTTTTACTACATAAAAGTTGTTTCAATCTTTACTCTTGTAAGTTTTGAATTTGATTAAAGGTCTCTGGCACTAAATAAAATTCTTACTGAAGACTATTTATATTTATTCTCAAAAGCAATTTTATAAATTAATGTCAAGGCTTTGGAAGGGTAAAGACTTATTACAAAGGTAAATAATACTATGTAAATAGTAACCCTCTAAGAGATAAATGAAGCTTTTTTTCCCATATTATTTAACCTTTACATTTAAAGAAATTGTGTTGCTCATTTATAGTTTTTCAAGATCATGTTTTAAAATATTGGCTCCTCAGACAAGCAGAAACTTAACAAGTGTGTCTAATATTTTCTTCATTACATGTTGACTATCTGTAGATAAGTGTTGTATTTCTGACTTTCTATCTAGCATCTGTCTTATATTACAAAACAAAGCTATTTTGCATTAATTGTGAGAATTAGTCAGGGGTACTAATTGTGAAATGGCAATATTATTTCAGAATGGTCTTATAGCAGCAAGTAGGAACTGAGGAAGTAAGAACTGAAAAGATTTCTGTGTCAACTTGTTTCAGTTCCTATGTGACAGGTGTCTCTTCTGGCGAAGGCTGCTAGACAGTAGGATACCATGATATCATCACCCTGCTGTGAGGGAGTCTCTCCCACAGAGGACTCACTTATCTGCCTCTTTCTCTGATTCCTACTGAACTCTAATTTTCACTCATGTGAATTGACAGAAGGATTTATTCAGAGATATATTTTACCTCACTTTCAATCTGGATAGAGGCTTCTGTTTGTGGTTTTCTGTAACATGTTACCCCAATACAAAGCTAAATTACATTCTGTTAGGTTTTGAGAAGTGTAGGATGGAGAAGGTGTCATTATTTGGTTTTATTCATGCTGGGTTCAAGAACTTAACTCTAAGATTAGTTAGAGGCATTTAATGTAATTATTATGTTATGAATATTATACACAATACTATATATTTATATCATATCAGCTTTAATTAAGACAACAAAAGCATTTTTAAATGATTTTACAAAATCAAAGCTAACATAGTACAATTATACATACTATACATACACACACACACACATATATATGTAGTTATATATAAGATATTCAGCAAGATATTTTTCTGTTGCTTGGAAATTAGCAAATAAGAAATAATAGGACAAAAATGTACCAAGTCTACCACATTCAAAAGAAAACTGGCGGGGGCCAGATTTCTTGAAGGTGTTTAAAATGGTTCACCATGGGTCCCTGCAGTGTAAAGACCTACAGAGTCCTCTGAAAAAGTCACAAGTGCTATAGGGAGCCAGCAGACAATTCCAAAGGCTGGTATCAGCCAAGAAAACAGTGAACTCAACAAATACAGTGCGATCATGTGCTCAGTAAATAGAAACTTTTTCATTTTTTTACAGCCTCTTCACAGTATCCCCAACATCAGAAGAGAGAAAGAAGAAATAAAAGTGCAAAGCTTTTTCTCTCTCACCCAGGAAATTGCTGTTTTATATTGGTGTACACTGGGCATTAATAACTGGAAGTGAACAGGAAGCTATGAGATATTTTAGCAATGTCATCAAAGAACAGGAAAGCAAGTTTCAACAGATCAGAGGAACTCTTTCCTCTGTATTCCACTTTTAAAAAGTCATAGTTCCAATGTGCATTGGAATGCCTACTCCCTGTTTGAGGATTCCTTTTCATGATACATCTTGGTATTTCCCTGTGAATATCAAAGAAAATAATAAGGCACCTCTGCTTTTCTAACTTAGTAATGCTGTATTCTGAGAATAGAATGGCAAGATTAAAAAAATAGAACAAAACACAATGAAACCAAAAAAACAAAGAAACTAAATATTTTGTCTAAAAGAGTCAGTTTTACCTAGAGTAGATAGAAAAACAGAGACCTAATTCAACAAAAAATGATGCCAATAAAGTTCTACATCTAATATAACACCACAAGCTACCTTTTTACTCCACTGGAGCAACTGTATTCCTCTTACTCAACTAATTTCTAATGTCTGTCTTATCACTTCCAACTCTCCAGAGTGAGCTTGAGGCATTGATGATGCTGGACTAGGGATGTGTGTGTGTGTGTGTGCATGTGTGTGTTAGCTCTGGGTATCTGCACTTCTTATATCAGTGTGTGTGTCTGTGTTTGATTTGCCTAAGCACAGACCCAGTGGATGCCAAGACTTCCTAATGATAGTGCTTGCTGTTAACTAGAATAAAAATGAACTGTGCAAGTGTCTTGAAAATCTAAACAGAGTTCAAAATGTTCTCAAGCTCTCATCAATATTTCCAGAGACCAAGTGTGTCTTAGTTTGCTTTCTGTACAGGGAGGGGTGTGTGAAAAAGAAACATGGAAAGAAAGGCAACAGATGAAGTGTCAGGTATTGGTCAAATAACCCTGTGGAAGACTGGAATTTAGTTCTGCTGCTGAACAGTGAGAGCCAGTGTAGAACATCTGCTTCAGAGTCATCCTATTCAATAGATGATAGAGTTTGGGTATTTATACCTAGATGCCTTATCAGTCCTTGATGGAGACTGTCCCAAGAATGACAGCTAATTGAAGGACTATTAATTCATAGAACTCCCAACCTGAAGTGCTTGGGCAGAGCTGATTCCAATGGTCAAAGAAGGCCCTCCGTCAAATGGAGTAAGATACTGATGGCTTAAAATAGAACAGTTACTCTACAATAGTAAATATCAAAGGGATATTGTTAGGAGACCAACTAAAAATGCCCATTGAGCGAAAGTGAAGTTGCTCAGTCGTGTCCGACTCTTTGCGACCCCGTGGACTGCATATAGCCTACCAGGCTTCTCCGTCCATGGGATTCTCCAGGCAAGAATACTGGAGTGGGTTACCATTTCCTTCTCCAGGGGACCTTCCTGACCCAGGGATCGAACTAGGGTCTCCCGCATTGGAGGCAGACGCTTTAACCTCTGAGCCACAGGGAAGCCCCTAAATGCCCATTAGGTACCCTGAATAGGCTGGAGTACTTCAAGCCAGTTAGTTTTTAATGGAGATGACAGGTTCCATATGCATTTAGGGGAGCATGAGATATGGGTAATAATTTGTAAATAAACCCAACTATAGTGATGAGAGGGTTTCTCTCATAGTTCAGTTGGTAAAGAATCTGCCTGCAGTGCAGGAGAGCTCAGTTCCATTCCTGTGTCCAAAGATCCCCTGGTGAAGGGACAGGCTACCCACTTCAGTATTCTTGGACATCCCTTGTGGCTCAGCTGGTAAAGAATCTGCCTGCAATGCGGGAGATCTGGGTTTCATCCTTGGGTTGGGAAGATCCCCTGGAGAAGAGAAAGGCTTCCCATTCCAGTATTCTGGCCTAAAAATTCCATGAACTATATAGTCCATGGAGCAGCAAAGAGTCAGACACGACTGAGCGACTTTCACTTTCACAAGTGATGAGAATGTTTTCAGTCTCTATAAAAGTGGATTCATCTGCCTTTTACACTGCTCGAACCCTTATGGCAGAAAGTGAAAAACTAAACAGCCTCTTGAAAGTGAAAGAGGAGAGTGAAAAAGTTCGCTTAAAGTTCAACATTCAGAAAACAAAGATCATAGCATCCGGCCCCATCACTTCATGGCAAATAGATGGAGAAAAATTGGCTGATTATTTATTTTGGGGTGCTCCAAAATAACTGCAGATGGTGACTGCAGCCATGAAATAAAAAGATGCTTACTCCTTGGAAGAAAAGTTATGACCAAACTAGACAGGATATTAAAAAGCAGAGACATTACTTTGCCAACAAAGGTCTGTCTTGTCAAGGCTATGGTTTTTCCAGTGGTCATGTATGGATGTGAGAGTTGAAACTGAAACTCCAATACTTTGGCCACCTGATGCAAAGAGCTGACTCATTTGAAAAGACCCTGGTGCTGGGAAAGATTGACGGCAGGAGGAGAAGGGGATGACAGATGAGATGATTGGATGGCATCACCGACTCAATGGACATGAGTTTGGTTAAACTCTGGGAGTTGGCCATGGCAGGGAGGCCTGGCGTGCTGCAGCCCATGGGGTCACAAATAGTCGGACATGAATGAGCGAATAAACTGAACTGAACTGAACCAGTGTACGCTGCTTTATCCATTCCACCATGTCTGGTAGTTAATGAATCCACAACCTCCTCTGGAATGAAATCATAAAAAGCAAGAAGATTCCAGAAAAACATCTATTTCTGCTTTATTGACTATGCCCAAAGCCTTTGACTCTGTGGATCACAATAAACTGTGGAAAATTCTGAAAAAGATGAGAATACCAGACCACCTGACCTGACTCTTGAGAAACTTGTATGCAGGTCAGGAAGCAACAGTTAGAACTGGACATGGAATAATAGACTGGTTTCAAATAGGAAAGGAGTACATCAAGGCTGTGTATTGTCACCTTGCTTATTTAACTTATATGCAGAGTACATCATGAGAAACGCTGGGCTGGGAGAAGCACAAGGTAGAATCAAGATTGCCAGGAGAAATATCAATAATCTCAGATATGCAGATGACACCACCCTTATGGCAGAAAGTGAAGAGAAACTAAATAGCCTCTTGATGAAACAGGAGAGTGAAAAAATTGGCTTAAAATTCAGCATTCAGAAAACAAAGATCATGGCATCTGATCCCATCAATTCATGGGAAATAGATGGGGAAACAGTGGCTGGATTATTTGGGGGGGCTCCAAAATCACTGCAGATGGTGATTGCAGCCATGAACTTAAAAAGTGCTTACTCCTTGGAAGGAAAGTTATGACCAACCTACACAGCATAATAAAAAGCAGGGACATTACTTTGTCAACAAAAGTCCATCTAGTCAAGGCTATGGTTTTTCCAGTAATCATGTATGGATGTGGGAGTTGGATTATAAAGAAAGCTGAGCACCAAAGAATTGATGCTTTTGAACTGTGGTGTTAGAAGACTCTTGAGAGTCCCTTGGCCTGCAAGAAGATCCAACCAGTCCATCCTAAAGGAGATCAGTCCTGGGTGTTCATTGGTAGGACTGATGTTGAAGCTGAAACTCCAATATTTTGGCCCCCTGATACCAAGAGCTGACTCATTTGAAAAGACCTTGATGTTGGGAAAGATTGAAGGCAGGAGGAGAAGGGGACAGCAGAACATGAGATCATTGGATGGTATCAGATAAATGGACACAAGTTTGGGTAAACTCCAGGAGTTGGTGGTGGACAGGGAGGCCTGGCGTGCTGAGGTTCATGGGGTCACAAGGAGTCGGACATACCTAAGTGACTGAACTGAACTAAACTAAATTGAATGATTTTTCACTAAGGAATTAGGGGCTACCAGATGGCTCAGTCAGAAAAGCCAATGGCAACCCTCTCCAGTACTCTTGCCTGGAAAATCCCATGGGCGGAGGAGCCTGGTAGGCTGAGTCCATGGGGTCGCTAAGAGTCAGACACGACTGAAGCAACTTAGCAGCAGCAGCAGCAGCAGCAGCAGATGGCTCAGTGATAAAGAACCCAGTTATCAATGCAGGAGACCTAAGAGATGTGGGTTCAATCCCTGGGTTGGGAAGTTGCCCTGGAGGAGGGCATGGCAACACACTCCAGTAGTCTTGCCTGGAGAATCCCATGGGCATTGGAGCCTGGCGGGCTACAGTCCATAAGGTAGCAAAGAGTTGGACACAATTGAAGCGACTTAGCACACACACATCACTAAGTAATTAATCAAATATATGCAAAAGGAACATGTAAAACATAAGATTTATTTTGTTATTAATTTAGAAAGCACCTTAGAATCATGGTAAAGAGAGCTATAAGACCAACTAGGATTGTTGTTTTATTAAATGGTTTATTAAACATGTTGTTTCAAGTGTCTTTCTGAAGAATGACTTGCATATCTTTAGTCTCCTTCTAGTAGGATAGTAAGAAAGGGAAAGAATATGGGATTAAATACTAACGAGTAACCTTTTCATTTAAAAATGTACTATTTTTATTCTTTTCGTTGCAATGGAGAATAAAATACTTAGGAATATACCTACCAAAGGAAACTAAAGACCTATATATAGAAAATTATAAAACACTGATGAAAGAAATCAAAGAGGACACTAATAGATGGAGAAACATACCATGTTCATGGATCGGAAGAATCAATATAGTGAAAATGAGTATACTACCCAAAGCAATCTACAGATTCAATGCAATTCCTATCAAGATACCAGCGGTATTTTTCACAGAGCTAGAACAAATAATTTCACAATTTGTATGGAAACACAAAAAACCTCGAATAGCCAAAGCCATCTTGAGAAAGAAGAATGGAACTGGAGGAATCAACCTGCCTGACTTCAGGCTTTACTACAAAGCCACAGTCATCAAGACAGTATGGTACTGGCACAAAGACAGAAATATAGATCAATGGAACAAAATAGAAAGCCCAGAGATAAATCCACACACCTATGGACAGCTTATCTTCGACAAAGGAGGCAAGAATATACAGTGGATTAAAGACAATCTTTTTAACAAGTGGTGCTGGGAAAACTGGACAACCACTTGTAAAAGAATGAAATTAGATCACTTTCTAACCCCATACACAAAAATAAACTCAAAATGGATTAAAGATCTAAACGTAAGACAAGAAACTATAAAACTCCTAGAGGAGAACATAGGCAAAACACTCTCTGACATAAATCACAGCAGGATCCTCTATGACCCACCTCCTAGAATACTGGAAATAAAAGCAAAAATAAACAAATGGGATCTAATTAAAATTAAAAGCTTCTGCACAACAAAGGAAACTATAAGCAAGGTGAAAAGACAGCCTTCTGAATGGGAGAAAATAATAACAAATGAAACAACAGACAAACAACTAATCTCAAAAATATACAAGCAGCTTATGCAGCTCAACTCCAGAAAAATAAATGACCCAATCAAAAAATGGGCCAAAGAACTAAATAGACACTTCTCCAAAGAAGACATACGAATGGCTAACAAACACATGAAAAGATGCTCAACATCACTCATTATCAGAGAAATGCAAATCAAAACCACAATGAGGTACCATTTCACACCAGTCAGAATGGCTGCGATGCAAAAGTCAACAAGCAATAAATGCTGGAGAGGGTGTGGAGAAAAGGGAACCCTCTTACACTGTTGGTGGGAATGCAAATTAGTACAGCCACTATGGAAAACAGTGTGGAGATTCCTTAAAAAATTGCAAATAGAACTGCCTTATGATCCAGCGATCCCACTGCTGGGCATACACACCGAGGAAACCAGAATTGAAAGAGACACGTGTACCCCAATGTTCATCGCGGCACTGTTTGTAATAGCCAGGACATGGAAGCAACCTAGATGTCCATCAGCAGATGAATGGATAAGAAAGCTGTGGTACATATACACAATGGAGTATTACTCAGCTATTAAAAAGAATACATTTGAATCAGTTTTAATGAGGTGGATGACGCTGGAGCCGATTATACAGAGTGAAGTAAGCCAGAAAGAAAAACATCAATACAGTATACTTACACATATATATGGAATTTAGAATGATGGTAATGATAAACCTGTACGCAAGACAGCAAAAGAGACACAGATGTATAGAATGGCCTTTTGGACTCTGTGGGAGAGGGAGAGGGTGGGATGGGTTGGCAGGAGTGGCAATGTAACAGTGTGATATCATAAGCGAAACGAATTGCCAGTCCAGGTTTGATGCAGGATGCAGGATGCTAGGGACTGATGCACGGGGATAATCCAGAGAGAGGGTGTGGGGCGGGAGGGTGGAGGTGGGGGTCGGGATTGGGAGTTCATGTACACTCATGGCTAATTCATGTCAATGTGTAACAAAACGAATACAGTATTATAAAGCAAAACAAACTAAAAAATAAAAATTAATTAAAATTAAAAAAAAAAAATGTACTATTTTTGTCTCCTCTAAAATTGCAATAGAAATGATCTCATTGCTTGTATTACAAAGTGTAACTGAAAAGTATGAATTCAAATGAGAGGAGTCTGTGAAAATGAAGGAGAGAACCACCATTTGGTAAACGTTGTTTTAGTTGAGCTTCTCGATAATTTTAAGAAATAAGTTTCCTTCATTTTTTTAATCAGAAAAAGAATTTCCATCTTTAAGATTGCTGTTAGAAATAAATAAAATAATATGTGAATCTAATATATAAAATGATCAGTAATTGATCTTTACATGGGCTCTGTGTACATATATATGCATATTTATGATAATAGACATATCATATATTAAGTTTGCATAAGAGTTTTTTGTTGGATTTTTAAAACTAGTATGTTCAGTTTTTAAATTTCATCAGTTTCATTCCTTTAAATATCAACTATGTGCAGATAATTTTCTCACTGGTGTTAGATCTGATGATTCATATGATTTAAAGAATTCATGTTCAAGTGTGAAGATTCCTTAAAAAACTGGAAATAGAACTGCCATATGACCCAGCAATCCCACTGCTGGGCATACACACCGAGGAAACCAGAATTGAAAGAGACAAGTGTACCCTAATGTTCATTGCAGCACTGTTTACAATAACCAGGACATGGAAGCAACCTAGATGTCCATCAGCAGACGAATGGATAAGAAAGCTGTGGTACATATACACAATGGAATATTACTGAGCCACTTAAAAGAATACATTTGAGTAAGTTCTAATGAGGTGGATGAAACTGGAGCTATTATACAGAGTGAAGTAAGCCAGAAAGAAAAACACCAATACAGTATACTAATGCATATATATGGAATTTAGGAAGATGGTAACAATAACCCTATATGGGAGACAGCAAAAGAGACACAGATGTATAGAACAGTCTTTTGGGCTCTGTGGGAGAGGGCGAGGGTGGGATGATTTGGGAGAATGGCATTGAAATATGTATATTATCATATGTGAAATGAATCACCAGTCCAGGTTCAATGCATGAGACAGGGTGCTTGGGGCTGGTGCACTGGGATGACCCAGAGGGATGGGATGGGATGGGGGGGAGGTGGAAGGGGGATTCAGGATGGGGAACACATGTACATCCGTGGTAGATTCACATCAATATATGGCAAAACCACTACAATATTGTGAAGTAGTTAGCCTCCAATTAAAATTAATTTATATTTAAAAAAGAATTCATGTTCAAATTTAATAAAATATTTTTTATAATTTTACATTCATAGTTAATAATATAAGCATAGTCTCCTCTATATTGCATATTCTCTACCTTTATTGAGATTAAAAAGGTGTTGATTTAAGATTTCAATGTTACCAATAAAGTTAACATTGAATATTTAGACACCAAGTTCTGCAACAACCACTCTTGGGAAAGTTTGTCATCGATGTGATTTGTCATTTCCTTAAATGAACATTTCTAGTTAGCAACTTGTAGTCCATAGAGCCTTTTAATTTGTCTTCAAAAATTGACTTTGAACATATGTTATTTTGTTAAATTATAGATGTTAACTGAATAAATTCTTTGGTTGCATGTTTTCTTTCTACAGTCACTTAATTGCTTCTTGTAAAACCCTGCTGACTTTCCATGGAATGTATTGGAAATTTTTTCTCACAAGTTTCCTTCTGTGTTTGTCTTTCCTGTAGTTACTTCCCTTATTATAAGCTTAATTGCTACAAGTCTTGTAATAAGGACATGTTCATCTGTTCAAAACTTGTTTTACTTGGGTTGACTCTTTTTCTTATGTGATTTCATGATACACCTTTCACAAGAAAGCTAGTGGTAAATTACCCAAAGTACTTCTCAACCTATTGCTGTACATTTAAAAAAAATATATGAATGAAGAGAACACAGACATTAGATTGATAATTTGCAATTGTCTATGCATTGAATGCTTTATATAAACACAAATGTTAATGGAATATTCATTCCACGTGTACCTACTTATAAATTCTATACATTGTTTAGAACCCAGCGTCTGGTCTTAGAGGATTCTTATTTCAGGATCCTCTTTCAGAGAACTAAACCAGGCCATTAGAACCCAAAGTCAGTTTGACAGTCAGTTATTCCTAAGGTTAACAAAGAGTAAAAGTACCATATTCAGGAACACAAGATGTGTACATAAATCCATAAACACATATATGAAAACCAACTGTGAGTCACCCTAGAATGTAGCAAGGATAGGAAAACTCAGTTGTGTTTGGAGAATGGACTGCCAGATTTCTCAACCTCAAATTTACTTTGCCTCTAGCATTTTTCCCTCATATTTTTCTAGCTAGGTGTCTTTTGAAGTAAATTTAACTTGAAAAGCATGTTTCTAAAGCTAAACCACAGACTGTGCGATGTGAATAATAATGATCCTTGGCTTATTGTTTTTCAATTCCAGAAGAAACTGACAGACCAGCCAGTTATCCTGTCTGTATAATAATTGACACAGGTTTTTTTTTTTTTTAACAAGTCTAAAAATTTGATAAAATATATGGAACACAGTAAAAGTTAAAAATCATTCAAAGCCATGCAATTAATTTAAACACCTCTAATGTATACTACTTTATATTTCTGGTTATTCTTTTTTATATAACTTTATTGAAATATATTTTACAACTCATGAAATCCACTCACTTCAAGTATGCAGTTTAGTAATTTGTAATAATTTTACTGACTGATGCAACTATCACCATAAATCCATTTTAGAATATTTTTATTCCCCCAATAAATATTGATGATGAACTCATCTCCACATTTTTAACTCAGTTTTTAAATATAATTCTAATCAACAACAAAAGACATAAGTCCAATTTACAAGCTTGAGAATAAGTGTTTAGAATGTTTCCACACTTTAGTTAAAATGAAATTTCTCTCCCATAACATCAGGACTTTATGCAGCATTGTCTGACAACTCTAGTGCATAAGCTAAAGATAATTTTTTGTTAGCTATTGGGAATTAGAAATGCAGAAACCGAAATATAAATGTTGAAATATAAGCAAGAATCTTAAAGGAAATAAGTATATTTGTATCTGCATAATTTTTTTGCTTTTCTTATGCAATCCAAAAATGGAACAACTTAAGGCTATTTTTTTCTGATGTGCTAAAGTTTTTATGGTGCATGTAACAATTAATCTGCTCCAGCTCTCAGAGTTCTAAGGTCAAATATGTGAGGTTTGCGTAATTGCAAAGGTATGTATTGATGCATTTTCCATATTTGGATGAACTTGAGAATTAGCATTACTCTGAAATTCATGGCTAGCTAAAAAGGTATTTGACAAAAATTCTTTAAATAAATTAATCGTATGCCTGGAACCAAAGAGGTCAGACCACAGGCATTGTGGAAATTAAGCAGCAGGTAGCCTGCCTCTAGGGAATTTCCTCTTTGTTTTCTGCTTACAGTTTTAAAAATCTCTGTGAGAAATGAAATATTATTTAGTGCAACTAAATGTTTGTGTTTCTTAAGTGATACGGGACAAGAAGGAGGGAATTTGTTTGGGACAAAAAGAGATTGAGGAGTGTCTTAGTGAATGCAAGCATGGACAATGACAATTTTACAGCCAAAATGGACATTTTGCAGGCATGATTGCTTTTGGAGACTCTATAATTCTCTGTTGATGTGCCTTTTGCTTGTATAAATATGCAAAAATTCTCAAATTGGCATATTCCCTACCTGCATCTTACAGACAGCTAGAATAGAAAAATCAGGAAACATAGCTTCTTTTATTAATTAATTTGTTAAATTTTAATTGGTCATGAGTTTGAGATGATGCAGAAGTGAAAATTGGGCTTCATGGAATTGTCAAGTGTATTTAGCCTTTCCTATTGCTTCAAAATTTTTAGGTGATTTCTTTTGACTTAATAAAGACTTTTGTGTTCCTATCTATATTATATATAAATTCCTAGCATAAAGGTAACATGGAAGTAGGGCTACTCAGAAAGATGATTTTACTGTCATCAAAATACTTTACATTTTAAATAATGATCCATCAAAAATGTTCTGTTTTCTGAAATGCCTCCTGTTCCCATTTTTTCAAGTCAGTGGATATTTCTGTATGCTAGTAAACTGGACTTCCGTCTATGGGGTCGCACAGAGTCGGACATGACTGAAGCGACTTAGCAGTGCAGCAGCAGTAAACTGGATAGCTCTGAGCTAATTCGAAAATGAAATGTTTGATCAAATTTTTCAGATTTCCTGTTATGAGAGGTTTGGGCATTTAGTTTCTTAAGGGAAGGGTTCAACCTACATGATTTCTAAAACGGAACCACCTCCCTGCATCAGTTAGTCTGTGTTGCACTCAGGGTAGAATTGCTAGGCATATGGGCTGGGCCTGCACACGCCATATGCTAAGCAGAATTTCTCAACTTTTTTTTCTCCTTTCATACACAAGATCAACACTATTTAGATGCAACATATACTTCTATGGTGTACATTTATGGGGGGAAATGGCAACCCACTCCAGTGTTCTTGCCTGGAGAATCTCAGGGATGGGGGAGCCTGGTGGGCTGCCATCTATGGGGTTGCACAGAGTTGGACACGACTGAAGCGACTTAGTGGCAGCAGCAGCAGCAGCAGCAATGCACTATATTGGAAAAGACTCTGATGCTGAGAGAGATTAGGGTCAGGAGGAGAAGGGGACGACAGAGGATGAGATGGCTGGATGGCATCACTGACTCGATGGACGTGAGTTTGAGTGAACTCCGGGAGTTGGTGATGGACAGGGAGGCCTGGCGGGCTGCAATTCGTGGGGTAGCAAAGAGTCAGACATGACTGAGCGACTGAACTGAACTGAACTGAATGCACTATAAAAATCCATGATTCATACAACAATGAAGAGTAAAGAATTGTTGCTCATTGTCATTCCTTCAGCAGTAAATCCATTTCTCACTCAACCAAGAAACATATACACATGAGAATGAGTTTATTGTAAGACTGCACTTGATTTTACACAAATGCATGCATACATTAGTCTGTGTGTATATGTGTTTCAAGTTTCAGTACCTCAGTTAGTTAGCTATGTATTACTAATTGCTAAAATCTCAACTAATCCTACTACAAGAGGGTTTATATGTGATGCCTTGAAGAATTCTGGACTGACACAACTGTGGTAACATTTTTTTCATCTTCTTTTCTTACCTGTGAAAATGAAAGGATCAAGCAAAGAATAAACAGAAGTATTTACCTTGGGCATCAATGATACCAACTAGGAATAGGTTCAAACAAGGATGTCAGCTGATGATTTATTATCTAGTATCTATGTAATATGACTAAAATAATGAGTTGAATGAACAGATCCACAGGTATTCAACAGATTGAAAGCCTATAACTGCACCTGTATCTCTCCCTTAAATAGCATAATAGATTAAAAATGTGTTTTATCAAAATTTCTGTAGGTAGGTTTTAAACCTGAATGTTCATTAAACATCAAAGAGAGTGCATCATGGCAGAGTCTGGATTTGAATAAAGCAAGAAAAAACAATGACTATAAGACTGTGTGTGCACCAGTCATTTCCTTAAATACCTCACTACCTATCTATAAAGAAAATGCCTTTTACCTGTTTGAAAAAAATTCTAGATGATATTCCACTACTGTGGTTAATTAGAATGATGTTGTTCTTGTTCGGTTGCTCAATCATGTCCAACTCTTTGCAACTACATGTACTGAAGCATGCCAGGCTTCCTACACTATCTCCCAGATTTTGCTCAACTTCATGCCCATTGAGTTGATGATGCCATTCAACCCTATCATCCTCTGTCATCCCCTTCTACCCATGCCCTCAATCTTTCCCAGCATCAGGTCTTTTCAAATGACTTGGCTCTTCTCATCAGATGGCCATAGTATTAGAGCTTCAGCATCAGTCTTCAATGAATATGCAGGGTTGATTTCCTTTAGGATAGACTGGTTTGATCACCTCACTGTCCAAGGGACTCTCAAGAGTCTTCTCTAACATCACAGTTCTAAAACATCAGTTCTTTGGCACTCATCTTTCTTTATGGTCCAGCTCTCACATCCATACATGACTGCTGGAAAAACCATAGCTTTCACTATAGGGACTTTGTCAACAAAGTAGTATCTGTGATGTTTAATATGTTGTCTAGGTTTGTTGGCTTTTCTTCCAAGGAGCAAGCGTCTTTTAATTTCATGGCTACTGTCACTGTCTGCAGTGATTTTGAAGCCCAGAAAATAAAGTCTGTCATCATTTCCACTTGTTCTCCTTCTATTTGCCACGAAGTGATGGGACCAGAAACCATGATCTTCATTTTTTGAATGTTGAGTTTTAAGCCAGCGTTTTCTCTCTCTTGTTTCACTTTCATCAAGAGGCTCTTTAGTTCCTCTTTGCTTTCTTCCATAACGGTGGTGTCATCTGTGTATCTGATGTAATTGATATTTCTCCTGGCAATCTTGATTCCAGCTTGTGCTTTAGCCGGGCTGGCATTTTGTATGATGTACTCTGCATATAAGTTAAACAAGCAGGGTGACAATATGCAGCTTTGACATACTCTGTTCCCAATTTTGAACCTGTCCATTGTTCCATGTGTGGTTCTAACTGTTGCTTCTTGATCTGCATACAGGCTTCTCAGGAGGCAGGTAATGTGGTATTTCCATTTCTTGAAGAGCCACAGTTTGTTGTGATCCGCAGAAAGGCTTTAGCATAGTTAATAAAACTGTTTTTTTCTGGAATGCTGTTGCATTTTCTATGATCCAACGGATGTTCAGAAATTGATCTCTGGTTCCTCTGCCTTTTCTAAATCCAGCTTCTACCTCTGGAAGTTCTTGGTTCATGTACTGTTGAAATCTAGTTGGAGAATTTTGAGCGATTACCTTGCTAGCGTGTGAAATGAGAGTAACTATGTGGCAGTTTGAACATTCTTTGGCATTGCTTTCTTGGGACTGGAATGAAAACTGACCTTTTCCAGTCCTGTGGCCACTGCTGATTTTTCTAAATTTCCTGGCATATCAAGTGCAGTACTTTCATAGCATCATCTTTTAGGATTTCAAATAGTTCAACTGGAATTCCATCATGTCCCCTAACTTTGTTGTAGTGATGCTTCCTAAGGCCCACTTGACTTCACACTCCAGGATTTCTGGGTCTAGGTGAGTGAACACAGCCTCATGGTTATCTGGGCCATGAAGAACTATTTTGAGTAGTTCTTCTATGTATTCTCGTTACCTCTTCTTAATATCTTCTGCTACTGTTAAATCCACACCATTTCTGTCCTTTACTATGACCATCTTTGCATGAAATGTTCCCTTGCTATCTCTAATTTTCTTGAAGAGATCTCTAGTCTTTCCCACTCTATTGTTTTCCTCTATTTCTTTGCGTTGATCACTGAGGAAGGTTTTCTTATCTTCCCTTGCTATTCTTTGTAACTCTGTATTCAAATGAGTGTATCTTTCCTTTTCTCCTTTGCCTTTTGCTACTCTTCTTTTTCTGTTATTTGTAAGGCCTTCTCAGACAACCATTTTGATTTTTTGCATT
Organism: Aepyceros melampus; assembly: GCA_006408695.1. Classification (NCBI taxonomy): domain Eukaryota; kingdom Metazoa; phylum Chordata; class Mammalia; order Artiodactyla; family Bovidae; genus Aepyceros; species Aepyceros melampus. The sequence goes on from SJXQ01012846.1 coordinate 203,803, forward strand.
TCTTTTTCTGGGGGATGGTTTTGGTTACTGCCTCTTGTACGGTGTTATAAATCTCCATCCATAGTTCTTCCGGCACTCTGTCTATCATATCTCTTCCCTTGAATCAATTTGCCACTTCCACTGTATAATTGTAAGGGATTCAATTTAGGTCATACCAGAATGATCTAGTGGTTTTCCCTCCTTTCTTCAATTTAAGTCTGAATTTTGCAATAAAGGGTTCTTAATCTGAGCTACAGTCAGCCCTTGGTCTGTTTTTGTTGACTGTATAGAGTTTCTCTATCTTCAGTGGCAATGTAATATAATCAATCTGAATATAATTAATCCAATTTCAGTGTTGACCATTTGGTAGTGTCCATGTGTGGAGACATCTCTTGTGTTATTGGAAGAGGATGTTTGCTATGACCAGTACATTCTCTTTGCAAAACTCGTTGCCTTTGCCTTGCTTCATTTTGTACTCCAACATCAAAGTTGCCTGTTTCTCCAGGCATCTCTTGACCTCCTACTTTTCATTTCAGTCCCCTTGATGAAAAGGGCATCTTTTTTTTTCTTTTTTTTTTTCTTTTTTTTTTTTGGTGTTAGTTCTGGAAGGTATTGTAAGTCTTCATAGAGCCATTCAACTTCAGGATCTTTGTCATTAGTGGCTGGGGCATAGACTTGATTTTTTTTATTATTTTTCAGGTATGGTGAGGCCAATAGATTAATAAAATAATTGCTATTGAAAATGTAGTTTGCGCTTTACAACTCCCAGGAGAAGGGGACATATCACACCATGGAGGACCACACCAGAGTTGGTCAGGAAGTAGAAGCAACAAGGAAAATGCAGGAGCAAGAGCCTTTTTTGTGGTATTTAAAGAAAGGCAAGGCTAGGCAAGATAAGGCAAGTATACTAAAGACTGGCTAGTTAGAATAATTTCAGTAGTAGTCTCTGAGGTATAAGGATCTCCTCTAGTTGTCTGGTATCTGGTCTTAGGATGACTGGGGCAGAGGAACAGTGCCTGCTAGAGCTTAAGAACCAGATACAGAAGACACTAGATTAATTAATTTGCAATGTGAGAGGCATACTCTTGGGCCAGTCTTTGCTGTTTCTAGAATTGGCTAACCCTAGGAGAGGCAGCCTAAACTCAGTCAGCATTCTCAGGCAGGAGCATCAAGAATATGGAAAAGGAGAAAAATATAGTTAACAATATGACATACTAAGATTTAATTATAAAAATCATATATTTTGCTTCTTTTTAAACTGAGGTAACATTTATATATAGTTAATTGCATTAAGTGTAAGTAAAATGAAATGATGTCTAAAAAACACACCTACCCCTGTAAAAATATAGAATATTTTTATCAATGTCTCTATCCTTTTATAATTATAGTTTGTGAATAAAAGTTGAATGCACTTAAAATCAGTATATGTTTTTCTAGTTTCTAAACACATAGCATATTGTAAATTTTTTCTTCTTTCTATTGTGCTTAAACACATGAAACAAGCAACCCAAGATCCAAGAGTGTAGACATCAGATTAGCTCTCGTGGCATTTTCTGTAAAATGGAAGCTGGGTAAATGGCAGTCCTCTTTTGCCCTAAGAGTGTGTTAAAGTTGTATCTGTCTACTCCTGCTCACAATTAGAAGACAGCAGGCCCTTTGTCAGGAACTCCAGAGATAATATCACCACAGTCCAGATTTACTTGCATCCATCCTATGCTGGGTGTTTTCCTGGTGGCTCAGACAGTAAAGAATCTGCTTGCAATGAGGAGACCCGGGTTCAACACCTGAATCAAAAAAGATTCCCCAGAGAAGGGAATGGCAGCTCACTCCAGTATTCTTGCCTGGAGAATCCCCTAGAAAGAGGAGCCTGGCAAGCTAAAATCCATGGGGTCACAAAGAATTGGACATAACTGAGTGACTAAGCATGCATGCATGTCCTGTGCTGAAATGTAGTAACTATCCCTGAAGGACTCTGACTCAGAACCAGACCTATAACTTCAGCAGGCCTTTAAAACAAACACAGCCTCACAGTGTGGTTAGCCTAGTTGTCCTCTGAAATGTTCTCTTCGTTCATCTGGGCTTTATCTTGTACCATCACCATTTTCCCGCCACCACATGGCTATTAGCTACATTCAACAGCTGCTCCTATCAAACTTCGGAGTCATCTATACTAAAATAATTTTGTCTATACTAAAAGTTATATAAGATATCATTTGATTTTGCCTGAGAGACCATCATTAGTATTTAAAATTTGATGATTAACTTTGGTTTTGGCATTTCTAGTCTATTGTCTTTATTTTGTAGATGCCACTGCATTAAGACAACACTCTTAAAATCCTACATTGGGTAGGAACTTGGGATATTAAAATCTCATTAAGGCAGATTTTCTAAATAGAATAGCTAGAAAATTTATCCAGGGAGAAAGTTGAAAAAATCTGAATTAAGATATATTGCTACTCCCAAAGCCAAGTTGTATCTTCTGGAAATTTTAAATATCTAGAAATCTCATGAAGTGAGGAATTTCTCAGACAACTTGCAGCTCTCTGGGAGGGAAGATTCTATCCTTTTAATGTAGATTGTTTGTATTATCTCTGGAATGCATTTTTCTAAATTTAGGCTCAGGCCTTAAAAGTGTGAGGTGTGGATTTTCAGAAATGATGTAAAGGATATTGCATATTTAAAAATAATGTATACATAGCTAAAGGTCTGTCTGTCATGGGATTTTGAGAGTATTTTACGCTTCTTGTGTAATTGATGAAGAAAAAGAATGCTCTAAATGTAATTGAATTTTAGTTGTCTCATATGAAATGACAATCAGACCCTCCATGAGCATCACATTATATGTGTAAAGAAAGAACCTTAGGCTAAACACACACACACACACACACACACATATTTAAATAAATAAACTATCTGTCATTTTCATTACTTTGTACACCAGTGTGTGATGTCCTTGACTAGGCCTCACTGAACTCTGAGACTGCAGACATGTTGACAGTATTCACAGCTCTCCAAAGAACTTTAAGGGAGACAAATATTGTAGAATATCTCAGCAAATCTAAAGGACATTATTTTGTTTCCAAAATGTACTGTTGCTATAAATGTATATAATATCTCTCAGAATCTCAATATTTTATAACAAGTTTGCTTGTATACTGCATTTTTCAAAGACAATCAATTTTAAAACAAATCTTTATTTGCTCTATTTTTGCTACTTCCTACCTACATGATTTTTTTATTTCAGAATTATGGATAATAAAAGCCATCATAATAGCAATGTATCAATATTAACCTGTTTCATAATGAAAACTATGATTACCCTCAAAGATTTTCAAAGTCTTATCACATATGTAAAATAATAGAAAATATTTTCATTAGTCTCTGTCTCCTGTTTCTGGCACAGAACTCCTAAAACTCATAATTTCCTAAGTGATAAGAGTATTAAGAATATCTTTTGTCCCTTTGTCTTCTACTCCAGTTCCTAACACAGGCCTCTGAAGCCCTTGCAATGTTTGAGTGACTGGAGTGTGCTGTTCTAATGAGGAGACCCTAGATGGACTCCTGAAAGACTTCTGGAGGAGGGCTGGTCACCAGAAAGACCAAGCCTTTACTAGACACCTGAAATTTTCAGCCCACCCAATTCCCTTGATAAGGGAGAAGGACTGAAACTGGAGTTAATGATCCATGATGCCTACGTGATAGAGCTTCCATAAAAATCCCAATAGTATGGGGTTATTAGGTCTTCCAGGTCAGTGAACACACCCCAACTCATAGAGACAAGCTCCTGCACTTAAGACCTTCCCAGACCTTGCCCTGTGTCTCTTCACCTGACTGTTCTTCTGTACTCTTTACCATGTTCTATAATAAACTGGTAAATATGTTTCCCTGAGTTCTGTGAGTCACTCTAACAAATTAATTGAACTAGCACAGAGGGTCATGAGAACCCCCAGTTTGTAGGCAAGTCATACAGAATTTGTGAGTAACCTGGAAAGCTTCTAATAATAACTGACATCTGAGATGGGGAGCAGTGTTGTGAGGCTCAGCTTTTAACCCGTGAAATATAACATTATCTTCAAGTGGAAGTGTCAGTCGCTCAGTTGAGTTCAATTCTTTGCGATCCCATGGAATGGGGTCCACCAGGTTCCTCTGTCCATGGTATTCTCCAGGCAAGAATACTGGAGTGAGTAGCCCTTCCCTTCTCAAGTCAGATTGTAGGAAACCAAATCAGAATTGATTCGTGTGGGGGAACCCACACATTTGGTGACTAGACGTGTCAGAGTATGGTGAGTGTGATAGTAGTGAGAGGAAAGGAGAAATACAAGAAGAACTCGATTTCTTAAAACAACATATTGAAGACTGATCTGATTGTATAAGGATATTGAATGGTATTAAAAGAAGGAGAACATGATGTTAAAAAATTAATGTAAAGATCAATTTAAAAAATCAAAACCAGCATCTTTCAGTGAATTCATGCAATAAACACCTATGAAATAAATTGTTCTATTAACATAGTTTTTTCTCTTTTATTGCTCCATGTGAAACGGGAATGAGATTATATATTTTAACTACATTCTCCACTCTAAAACTACTGTGAGTTATTCAAAACTCAATAATTAAAATTTTAGAGTCTTTTAGACATTTAGAACAGAGAAGCCTAAACTTTTTACTAGAATTTGCCCCTCAATATACTCCATTAACAAAATTTACTTTCAACGTTTATATTTTAGAATGTTTTTTCTCCCAGCACTATTGATTCAGTTTAAAATTTTTTTCTCTTTACTATAGAAAATAGATGGGATAATTTTATAGGAAAAGATATCTCTGTTTAACATACTATAATTTTCATTTTTATTTGAGTTTTGTTATTTTAATATTGTCAGGAGCTAAATATGATTATCTTTCAAAGGAACTAGTCACAAAGTATATTGTATATCTTACTGAAAAACTAACCAAACTGAATAACTAGATTTATACACATTTAATGTGATGCTAGGCACTAAAGACTCTAAGGAACCTATAATCTGGGAAAACATGTGGATAACCAAATGATATAATTGCAACACAATGTGATTGGCTAAATAATAGAATTAACGACTATGCAATATATCAGAACAGAGGACGGAGCTGATCAACTATTGTCTCAGGGACCCAGAAAAAGCTTTATGGGGGAATTAAATTAGCAATGGATTTCTAAAGATGATGAGTAGAAGAGATTTTTCCAATGGAAAAGAGAAGAGAACGAGTGTTCCAGACAGGGAAGGTATGGCAAGTACAGTTGTAGGCAGGTGGCCAAAGGAATTGTCTTCAAAATTTTACTTTGAAAAGAGAACAATAAATGGTAAAGCTGGTACATATTCATCATTACAGTCTAATGAGGAATCTTAAATAATAATGTAATTTATTTCAAATTACTTATCCTATGGTACTCCAGAATTTCCCAAATGCGTGATCTTAAAAGTTCTCTGACATCAAATTCTTCAAAATTGAGATTGCTATACCTTTCCATTGAAGCTTATTTTTTAGATAAGTTTAGGAAAACTGCTTTGAAATTATGAGATTTGCAGGGGGGCTTAATTTTTCATTTGCTTTATAAATGATAGATCATCAAAAATGTATAGAAAATGGAAGGAAGTTCTGTAAATATCGAGATGAAAGCACAGAATCCAGTGCACATGAAAAATGGCAAGGGTTTGAGCTGAAGCAGGGCTGGAAAATAACTGAGTAAAGAGAAGAACTGAGTAGAGAGAAAATTTTTCGGCTTTCTGATGCTGAAGCTGACTGGCATGCAGTGTTATTGGTGAGGGGGAATATATGAAGTATAACTGAAATTCAAACTGGTTAGACTGTAAAAATGGTGAGTCCTGGGACCAAAACAGGAAATTCCAGAGAACAACAAGTTGGGAAAATCATGACAAGGGTGATGAAATGGAAAACATTAAGCTATGAATGATTATGTTCATTCAAACTCAAGAGTTTTTCTGGATTTAATACAAATGTTCACTTCTGAAAAAACTAAGAAGGAAATATTCTTAAGTAGGCATTGTAATGAATGGTACAAAAAAATAAGAGAGTAACGCTTTTAAAGGCATGCCTGATTCAAAGGAAAAATCTTTCAACCATTTACTAAATGATATTTTCCCACGGAGATAATTTTTAAAAGGTTTGGCTCACTTAGAAAAACTGAGGCTTTTTGTTATTACTTTAACTTGTCCAATCTCTAAACCACAGAGATACCTCAGAGGTTCATTAGAAATTCCCAAACCCAGAAAGAGGAAAGTCCCAATAAAAACAAACGAACCAAACCAGATCCTTTAGGAATTGGATTTTGAAGTTTTGACTTCCTGATTCTAAGGATGGATCATATTTTAGTTGCAGAATAGTAGGAAATGTAGCTTAAAAACACCATAGTTAAAATAATGAAGGCTTTCTATGTCTGTCAGTATATTTGACCTGTGCAAGTGTTGTGTGATTAAAATGCAAATTGTCAATTACACAAGCCCCATCTTTAACCAAATCTCTTTACAAAGAATCCTTTCTTAGCCTAATATCTTTGCTTCCCTGTTGTAATTTGTTTGTTTGTTGTGTTATTTCATTAGATGCAGTCAATGGCTCAGGATAGGCTAGTATTGAAAGAAAATCTTACCAGTCCTCTATAAATAAATAATTAATCTTCAGTTATGAACTATTAAGGGTTGCTCATCTCTGTCTGTCTTCTGGACTAGTCACTGATGTGATTCAAGAGATGGCCATCACAAGTGGCCTGCAGACAGAAAAGAAAATACTCAGGGAATAATTCAGCCCTTGGTTCCCAGAAAGGTATGCCTCCTTAGTACAGAAGTATTTTGATACTAGCTTTCACAAAACACATAGTACTGTATAATATGGGATGAAACATCTGTTGAGTCTTATATCACGACCTGAGAACATTTTAAAAGAATGAATTGAAAGCGCCATGAGCAAATTCACTATGACACCACATGTTAAGAAATTTTTCAGTATTCAGAGTATTCAAAACTTTTCAGTGGTGCAGAGTAACTTCAGAAAAACTTCATGGAAGATGATTAACTGTTTGATTTATTGGTCTTTTCTTTCCTCCCAACCTTCACTATTTTTCTCTTTATTTGTATTCTTTTGAGAAATATTTTATTTAAAAATAAATTTTTCTTTATTTTAGTTAAAAATAAATTTTTACTTTGAAAAATAAAAAAAATTTTCATTAAATAAATTTAACCAAGTATATCATATCTCCTTTCTTTATTTTCCAAAGAGCACAAATATCCAATTATACTCAGAATAGCAAAAACGAAGGATCAAAAATTTTCTCCCCCTCAAACACAACAAAAATGTATGTTACAACCAAGATGTTATTTTAAAAAGTCATTGACTTACTGGAAATTTTTACCTTCCTGCTGTCTTAATTTTTCTTCTTACCAATTTCTTCATTTTTTTTCCCCTACAAAATTATTCATTTACTACCCTGTGTAAATTCCTGGACGTGTTTCATAGCAGCCTACTTTGTCATCAATTTCTTCCTATTAGTAAGAGGATCCTTGTAATTATGTATCATTTAAGGTATATAAGCAAGTCAGCAGAATAAATCTCTAACCTTGGGCTGTTGGAGGGTTCATCAGTAATTCCTTTTTTTTGGGGGGGGGGAGTTTTTAATGGACTAATCTACATTGTCTGACATGATGTTGTAATTAATATTGTAAGTATCAAAACTGCTGATTTACAATTGCATAGTCATAACTATAGTCCAATGTCTAGATTAGATTAAATGCATTGACTCTGATAGGTCTTTATGGATGTTTTCTTTATATTTATGAACTTTTTTTAAGTAATTTTTATTTTTTAGTTTGTTTTGCTTTACAATACTGTATTCGTTTTGCTACACATCGACATAAATCAGCCACGAGTGTACATGAACTCCCAATCCCGACCCCCACCTCCCCCCTCCCGCCCCACACCTTCTCTCTGGATTATCCCCGTGCATCAGTCCCAAGCATCCTGCATCCTGCATCAAACCTGGACTGGCGATTCGTTTCACTTATGATATCACACATGTTACACTGCCACTCTGCCAACCCATCCCACCCTCTCCCTCTCCCACAGAGTCCAAAAGGCCGTTCTATACATCTGTGTCTCTTTTAGCTTATACACCAGCACTTTACTAGGGAAAAACCTATGCTTCCTCCTCCTCCTGGATAAATTTTCACTCTCCTTCCAAGCATTTCTCTAATCTTAGGCCTTTTTTTCATCCAATTATTACCCACCATTCTTTCAAATCACAAGTTAAGAAAGAAAAAAAAACAGGAATGAGAAGAAGTCAAATGTATAATATACATTACAGTGTGTGTGTGTTCAGTTGCTTGGTCTTATCAACTCTCTGCAACTCCATGCACCGTAGCCCCCCAGGCTCCTCTTTCCATGGGATTTTCTGGGCAAGAATACTGGAATGGGTTGCCATTTCCTACTCCAGGTGATCTTCCCAACCCAGGGATTGAACCTGCATCTCCTGTCTCCTGAACTGGCAGGCAGGTTCTTTACCACTGAGCCACCTGGGAGTACTATGGTTCTTTTATATAGAAAAATAAGAATTTCTATGAATTGCCACCCTTATGGCAAAAGTGAAGAAGAACTAAAGAGCCTCTTGATGAAAGTGAAACAGGAGAGTGAAAAAGTTGGCTAAAACTCAACATTCAGAAAACTAAGATCATGGCCTCCGGTGCCATCATTTCCTGGCAAATAGATGAAGAAACAATGGAAACAGTAAGAGACTTTATTTTGGGGGGCTCCAAAATCACTGCAGATGGTGATTGCAGCCATGAAATAAAAAGACGCTTACTCCTTGGAAGGAAAGTTATGACCAACCTAGATAGCATATTAAAAAGCAGAGACATTACTTTGTCAACAAAGGTCCATCTAATCAAGGCTATGGTTTTTCCTGTACTCATGTATGGATGTGAGAGCTGGATAAAGAAAGCTGAGCACTGAAGAATTGATGCTTTTGAACTGTGGTGATGAAGAAGACTCCTGAGAGTCCCTTGAACTGCAAGGAAATCCAACCAGTCCATCCTAAAGGAGAACAGTCCTGGATGTTCATTGAAAGGACTGATGTTGAAGCTGAAACTCCAATCCTTTGGCCCCCTTATGTGGAGAGCTGACTCACTTGAAAAGACCCTGATGCTGGAAAAGATTGAAGGCAGGAGGAGAAGGGTATGACAGAAGATGAGATGGTTGGATGGCATCACCGATGCCAATCAATGGACATGAGTTTGGGTAAACTCTGGGAGTTGGTGATGGACAGGGAGGCCTGGTGTGCTGCCATTCATGGGGTCGCAGAGAGTCTGACATGACTGAGTGACTGAAATGAACTGATGAATTTGGAAAATTACTTTGAACAAATCACTCTTCGATACCTGAAAACTAACCAAAAAAAGTGTAATCCATATTATTTTCTCATTAATATTACAAATTGTATTACAACACATGAGTAAGTATGGGTAAATTATACTTTAAGACATGAATTTAAAAGTATTCTAGGAAACCATTTAGAAAGCATGGATACAGTGGAGTGCTCATGGAATTTGTCTCTTCCTACAATATACTTTATTATGTCTTAAAATTATTTATTAGGGGATAGCAAACAGATTTTGTTAATTATTTATTAATATTAAAATATTGATGAGCATTACCTAAACATAATGGGATTTTAGCTGGTGCACTGTACTGAAACTGCTGAAACGCAGCCAACACAAGGGGCGTGTATTAAAAGAGCAGAACAAATGACTTAACAGGGGCCTAAAAGCAGCAATCAGAAAGGGTTCATTTAACTTAGAGATGGCACAAGCTTCGAGCAATTGCTTCTACTTAAGTAAGTGTGGAATTACAAAAGGCTATTTATTACAATCCAGCAGGGCCCTGCAGCTTGCTCAAAGACCTTTGAAGAACTTCAACAGTTATAAAGCCTTGCACAGTGCAGAAGCAGTAAAATTTAGGCAAATCCCCAACAGAGCCTGGAAAGCATTCACTAAAAAGTTTATTTGATACTCTTCACAATTGTTCTTAGAAACAAATTATTTTCTCTTTCTTCTCTTTTAAGGAGAGATGCTATACCTGGTAATTTTCAAAACTTCTTTGAACATATATTTTAACTGTTAAGGAAAATAAACCAGTTTCAAGAGATATGAAATTAAATAGGGAGCATCTCCATGGGTTTAATAGGATAGTGTTCCGACATTCTGCTTCTTTGAAATGCTCTTTAAGCATGCATTAGAAGTCATTCTATTAATGCATTTACTTCAGGAGGAAACTTGTTGAAATTTCTCCATTTTTCGTACAAAAAAAAGCAAAATTATTAGCAACAATATTGGGACTGAAATTATTCTAGTAATGATAAAAAAAATAAAGTTTTTTCTAAATATTAAATAAAAAGAAATTAATTGTTAAAAATTTAACATACCTGCTATTTATTTCTAACTCAGTGACATGATTATAAATTTTGAATAAGTTTATAAAATTTCAACTAAATTTTTGTAAAATAACTTATCCTTAATGTAAAATCAATTTCAGAGCAGCAAACTGCCTCAGTGTTAGGGCTGGGGATATTTTGAGGCAAGTTTGAAAAATAAAATAATATTGAATAGACAAAAGGTAAATGATATCAGTACATGAAAGTATGCGTGCGTGCATGCCTGCTCAGTTGCTTCAGTAGCATATGACTTTTTGCAAATCTATGGACTGTAGCTCGCCATAGAGTTCTGTCCATGGGAATCTCCACCAAGAATACTGGAGTGGGTTGCCACGCCCTTCTCCAGGGGATCTTTCTGACCCACGGATCCAAGCCACATCTCTTGTATTTGCAGGCAGGTTCTCTACCAACTGAACCACCAGGGAAGGCCACATGAGAGTATATTAATTGTTAATGGATATGAAATGTGATTAAAAAGATGATTTACTTTTCCATCATAAAAGCAACACTTACATTTTACTTTGGAAAAAAATTAAGTGATCATCCCCTGGCCATTAAAATAATGAGACTTTAATTACAAAAATTCATAATATATTACATATAGTAGAACTAAGAAGACAGAAGATTTGCTGTAATAAATGTTTTGTTTAAGTTTACACTTTGTAAAGAAGTGTCACAAGGCAAGTTTAATGAAAGCTCTATTTTTAAGTGAAGAATAAAATAAAAGGCATTTATAGACAGGAATAATTTGGATGACAGTTTGGATGCAAAAGCTGGCAAGACAATCATAATAATGTTAATAATAATAATGATGGCTGATAATCATAGAAACAGCAAATCCACATATAGGAAACATCTTGCTAGCTCTTATAGAAAATGCAAATACATGGGGTTCTAATAATCCTTGATTTGAGAAAAATCTATAAAAAATATGTCCTTTAGTAATGAAAGCAAATCCTGAGAACTCTTGATTTTTGTTTGTTTCATGTTTGTAATTTATTTTACTGCATTCCATTAGGGAAGAATGCTGCTGAGCTTCACAGTGAGGATTTTGGTTGGCCAGTGTACCAAGATTGAGATTTGAAACCAAGAGTGCATTGATGGATAGTATGCATTTTTCTTTTTAATGGAAGGATTTGAAGTATGATATCACTTAAAACATATTTAATCTTCCATTAGAAAATATGATGACCCTGTGATATCTGATCCAGACAGATGTTTTTATTCATATTTATATTTTTGATAATGCATAGGAAAAACATAACAAAGAGTCACCACCCAATAAGAGCCTCAAAATATATTTAGAGAATTGTGACACAAAGAGCACCCACTTCCTCAGTACTTCTTATTAAATATACTTTTTTAAGAAATGGAAATGTTAAAGTAGAGATTATTGTATCCTGGTATACATATTTTTATTCATGAGAGCTTTTTTTTCAGAAGTCAAGATCTATTTTACTATGTCCTAAATCTTATCTATTTTACAATACACTAAATATTATTATTACCTATGGATACCATGGGACTCCTTGTGCATAATGGATTCCAGTCCTCTTACAGAGTTGCATATGAAAATGTTATCAATGAGCTGAAGAGTCTGGCATTCATAACTTTGCAACATTATAACAAATAGGTAGTCCTAATTTTTTTTTCTTTTTTAATATATCAAATATATTTCATTGCTTACATTATAGTAGCAGATTGAAAACATCTGCTCACTTGCCACTAGTCCACCAGCAGCTGAAAATCTCAGCTCATTTTCCATAGGCCTGTATGTACCAGGGCTATAATCCAGCTGCTGAGGCTTGATATGGGGCCAGATTAATACTCAAGAGCCTTTGAAATGGAAATAGTGCTTTCTTGCCAAGCTTAGAGCAATGATAGGCTCCATTTGCTTGTCCCCTTCCCTCTCTGCTCTTCTTTACTGCCCTTCCCAATCTGATTAATTTTCCTTCTCCCATCATACACTCCCATCCTCTCTTTACAGCTCCATCACCTGTCATGACGATTAAGAAAGATCGGACATCCAGAAACAGCATTTCTTTATCCTGGCAAGAACCTGAACACCCTAATGGGATCATATTGGACTATGAGGTCAAATACTACGAAAAGGTGGGGAGATAATGTTAAAAGAGTTGAGTTGTGTCAGGAAAGAGGTTATTTTCTCATGAGTATACTCTTGCAAAGAAACTAATGACACAGCTAGCTAGTGAAAGAGCTCTATTTAGAACTCTGGTCACGGCTACTTTGATTTATAGGTAGAGGAGGGTTTAGAAATTATTGTATTGAATATCCCCCATTCTACAGAAATAAGCCATAGCAAAGATGTTACCATCGAATGTAAGCCATCTAGTTATGTCTTGTCTTCCACAGGAGACCCCTGTTCTACACAACCATTATATAGCACTTCCTTTATCTATTGATGAACTATTCCTAAGTTCATTGCATTAAGCATCATTTCCTGACCTTCACATTCACATGAATTTTATTCAATACCGATAGGAATGTTGAACTGATAACAAAACCATTATATTATTGAGCTGATGATGAAAGCTTTCTTTACTTTGTTCAAGGAGATTAGAAGATGGGAATATGTGTGCCTCATATTATAAAATTGTGTTTGGTAATACAACTATAAAAAATAGGTACATGATTATTTATAAGTATAATTCAGGCCATGGTATTTCATCACTCTAAGTACCACTTATTTCTCCCTGGTTATAAATTATGGTGAGGTTTGAAAACAAGATGTATTCAAACCTTATCAATAGAGCTGGGTGGTTTCATAGCTACTAATATGAACACAACATATTCATTTATCTACTGCAGTTTACAAAATATTTTAAAATGAATTGTGTGTTGATAGCTTCTATTTACAGAACACTTCTACATACATTATTTTGAGTTTTTGATAATCTGATGAGAGTGAGTAAATAGGTTCTTTTACAATTACAAAAACTGAGAGTTTGAATTTCTCACAGCCTCACGGCTAATAAACATTAGTTCTCTGTTTTGAATTCTGACAGTCATCACTCCTCATGTGATATGTTTTCCCCTGTGTTACATATCTTCTTCTAAATGAGAATGGATCATTAAGAGATGTGAGAATTAGTGGTATGGTCAGTTATGCAGGAAAATATCTAATGTATAAGCATTTCTCTGTACTATGTAGTTATGCTGTTTTTTGAAGTTAAAGTATTTCACAAGTATGGTGCCATTTTTTTCATACTGCCCTCTATAGGGAAAAAGATATGTCTCTTTGATGAGAGAAAGTGAGACCTAATAAACCTCATTGTGCCAAAATCGTAGTACAAATAAACTACCTCCTAGCTTTCAGTGATCCACTGTGTTACTGTCAAATACCCATTTGATCACAATCTTCTATTTTTAAAAATGTGACAAAATAGCAAATATAAGAATCCATGTTTTATAGACGATACAACACAATAAAAAGGTAATTAATGATGTGCCTCCGTTCAGACTGGATAGCAGAACCAGGGAACACCCAACTTTTCTGTAGAGTTGATTCAAAAATACTGCTAACCTACATTCATATCTTTTACAAACATAAATCATTTTCTGAACTTATTTGAAAGAAACCATAAAACAATATTTTGAAACAATATTAACTAGTATAGGAAAAAGTGACTGAATCTATTTTTATTATCTAATCATTTTAAAGTCAATGTATACTTTGTGTAATATTATTTTAAATATACTTTATACAAATATTTATAGCACATATTCATAAATTTTGAAATTAAAATTTTTTTCCAAATATTTACATGTGATACTTAGAAATATTTTGAATGTTTCACTAAGATTTAAGCCCTACAAGATCTAATTGACTAGACTTGACTAGTCAAGGTCTTGACTATTTCGTTCATTAATGATGATGAACACAACCATGTTCTAGATACATGCTTAATAAACTTTTTAACACATAAAATAATGACTTCTGTAAAGTAAATACATTCAGCCTTCTTCATTATTTAATATACTAACTCAAATGCTATCTGATACATAACCAGCATCTTTAGCTAAAAAGTGTATGTAATACATGACTTTTTTTTCTGTAATATTCTGTTTAGTTTGGGTTGAGGATATGCATTGTTCCATATCTCCCATTCCAGGCCCCACCTCAGGTACCAGAGACATTCCACCATTACTTGAACTTAGGTACTTATATACTAATGTATATTAAAGGGAAAACACAATTCTATGTAAAGTCAATTTTTATAAACAAGGCTTGACGCAAAAAGCCTTTATAATTCATGTGCAATGGACCTCCCAATGTACAATGTGAATTATTTGGGGAAATATTTCTAGACATTTATCTGAAGATTTTCATCTCTACTAAACCACAGCGACTTAGATTAAACACATTGCAAATATAGCTGATACTAAAGAAGTTATTAATGTAGAATTGTGCATAAAACTTGGACCTTTTAAAATTTAATAGTTTACAGTTAATAGAAATATTTCTGAGATGCCTATTAAGCTTAATTCAAGGGGTATTTTCCTCTTTGAAAGTTTATTCTTAAAATTAGACTGAAACTTTCATTCAGCTTTGGCTTTGAAGATAACTTATTTTCATCCACATATTCATTAACTGGCAAAAATGAAGTCTAATTTTTTCTGCATTATTTTCAGGGAACAGATTATTTTATCCAAGATGTGACATTCTATAAATATTTTTAGCTTAAAAATGCCTCTATTACATTCAGAGAGTTAAACAGTTGTCATATCTTATCCATCATATGAGCTGTGTTAAATCTAAAAGAATTAGTTCAGCTTTTTACCATCTGACATGACTAGGAAGATTCGGTTTTAACATGATTTTTCTTACCTCAAAGCAGGAACAAGAAACAAGTTATACCATTCTCAGGGCACGAGGCACTAATGTTACCATCAGTAGCCTCAAGCCTGATACTACATATGTATTCCAAATCCGAGCCCGGACCGCAGCTGGATATGGGACCAACAGTCGCAAGTTTGAGTTTGAAACTAGTCCAGACTGTACGTATTTTCTTCAATATAGTGTATGAGGGAAAGGCTGTTGCAAAGATGTCTGATAATTCATTCTCACAATCAGTTTTAGTTAAATATGTGATACATTGAAAGTATACTGCTTCTTGTCCTTCAGTCGTTAAGTCGTGTCTGACTCTTTGCTACCCCATGCACTGCCGCATGCCAGGCTCCCCTGTCCTTCACTATTGCTTGGGGAACATTGAATAATTCTGCATAGCATTGTATATGTATACTTGTGCTTGTGTAAGTATATATCTTTTTTTTTCTCTTTTATAATGGAACATATTCTAATGCCTAGAATGCTTCTAATCTTCTATTGGACATAAATTTCTTTGAGGAACATTACATAATATGGCAATATTTTATTAAAATACCTCTTAATTCAGATATTCCAGGTTCATTGCATGGTTAAATGAACTATAAAAAAAGAAACTTGATGATCCATGAGGAACTTAAAATTGTTTTAATTCTCATGGATCTAGAATCATTTGGAGATTAAGGATATCTATAAACTTCATTCTTCACCTCATTCACATTCACAAGTAATTTGGATAGTCCTGTGTGTCTGACTCTAAATTTATAAAATTGGCAAAAATTTTCCCAATAGCATTCTGCTTTTCTTCAAATGCATTTGCTTCATATTAGAAAAAACCTCAACTAAAATATAATTTTAAAAAGATAAAATCATGGCTACAATATTAATTAAAATGAACACAGATTAAAGATTTCATTTACCTTATTAATGAAGAAGCTAGTAACAAATTAAACAGATTTAAAAGGAAATATGAAGAACAAATACATATAAACATATACATACATATTTGTATGTTTGTGTCTGTTTGTGTGTATGAGTGTAGACCATCAGGAAAACTTACATAAATTGGTTAATCCAAATCTGGTTAATATACTATAGAACAATAAATATAATGATTGAAGTCATCTTTTCTAACATAAGCCAGTCATATCTCTAGTTAATGAATCATTCTAATTGTAATGAGAAAAATTATATACTGTATATAACTATTCTTAGTTTTTTACTTAGAACTAATTTCACAGTTGTAAAACAGGCTAGAAAGACAAAAATGAACACTCTAGAAACAGATTATCAAGGGAAAGTCTGAAAATGCCCAGCATACAACTGAAATGAAACCCAGTAATCTCTTTTGACAGTTCCAAAGTGTCTTTTCTCTCCATATCTATATTTCCTATTTTGTAAATATTTGATTCATGATACAAAATTACATTGTTATTCATATGGTAGTATTTTATGCCCAAATTTCATGTTTCATAGAAATATTAAGATTAACAAAAATTATAAAAGCTACTTATAATAACTAGCTCTACCTTCTGCAAGGATGAGAACCTAGTGTTGTGAGCTCACAGCTCACAGCTGAAATGATAATTCCTCCACTCAAAAGGGTGCTGCCATCCTCAAAAACCTAAATCTACACAGTTGGCCCTCAAGATCTATAGGTTCTACATTTACAGATCCAAACAACCTTGAATCAAAAATGTACAAATGTAGAAAGTCAAAGGATATCTGGAGTAACAGGCAAGTTTGGCCTTGGAGTACAAAATGAAGCAGGACAAAGGCAAACTGAGTTTTGCCAAGAAAATACACTGGTCATAGCAAATACCCTCTTCCAAAAACACAAGAGATGACTGTACACATGGACATCACCAGATGGTCAATACTGAAATCAGATTGATTATAGTCTATGCAGCCAAAAATGGGAAATCAGCAGAAACAAGACCAGGAGCTGACTATGGCTCAGATCATGAACTCCTAGTTGCAAAATTCAGACTTAAATTGAAGAACATAGGGAAAACCAATAGGCCATTTAAGTATAAACTAAATCAAATCCCTTATGATTATATAGTGGAAGTGACAAATTGATTCAAGGGATTAGGTCTGATAGACACAGTGCCTGAAGAACTATGGGCTGAGGTTCATGACATTGTACAGGAGGCCATCCCCATTCCCAAGGAAAGAAATGCAAAAAGACATAATGTTTGTCTCAGGAGGACTTACAAATAGCTGAGAAAAGAAGAGAAACTAAAGGCAAAGGAGAAAAGGAAAGATATATCCATTTGAATGCAGAGTTTGAGAGAAGAGCAAGGAGAGATAAGAAAGCCTTCCTAAATGAACAATGCAAAGGAAAAGATGAAAACAATAGAATGGGAAATACTAGAGATCTCTTCAAGAAAATTAGAGATACCAAGGGAGTATTTCATGCAAAGATGGGCCCAATAAGGAACAGAAACAGTGTGGACCTAAGAGAAGCAGAAGATATTAAGAAGAGGTCACAAGACTATCCAGAGAAATATCCAAAAAAGATCTTAATGACCCAGATAGCCACAATGGTGTGGTCACTCACAAAGAGCCAGACATCCTGGAGTGTGAAGTCAAGTGGGCCTTAGGAAGCAATACTGCAAGCAAAATTAGTGAAGTGATGGAATTCCAGCTGAGCTACTTCAAAACCTAGCAGATGATGCTGTTAAAGTGCTGCACTCAATATGCCAGCAAATTTGAAAAATTGAGCAGTGGCCACAGGACTGGAAAAGATCAGTTTTCATTCCAATCCCAAGGAAGGGCAATGCCAAAGAATGTTTAAACTACCATACAATTACAATTATTTGTAATTGACCGGTTCCAAATTGGGAAAAGAGTACATCAAGGCTGTATATTGTCACCCTGCTTATTTAACTTACATGCAGAGTACATCATGTGAAATATCAGGCTTGATGAAGCACAAACTGGAATAAAGATTGAAGGGAGAAATATCAATAACCTCAGATATGAAGATGTCACCACCATTAAGGCAGAAAGCAAAGAGGAATTAAAGAGCCTCTTGCTGAAGATGAACAAGGAAGTAAAATGCTGGCCTAAAACTCAGCATTTAAAAAATGAAGATCATGGCACCTGGTCCCATTACTTCATGGCAAATAGATGGGGAAAAACTGGAAGCAGAGACAGACTTTATTTTCTTGGGTTCCAAAATCACTGTGGACTGCAACCATGAAATTAAAGACGCTCTTTGGAAGAAAAGCAATGAGAAACCTAGACAGTGAATTAAAAAGCAGAGACATTACTTTGCCTACTAAGTTCCATATAGTCAAAGCTATGTTTTTTTCAGTAGTCATGTATGTATGTGAGAGTGGGACAATAAAAAAGGCTGAGTGCCAAAGAATTGATGGCTTTGAACTGTGGTATTGGAGAAGACTCTTGAGAGTCCCATGGACGGCAAGGAGATCAAACCAGTCAATCCTAAAGGAATTCAACCCTGAATATTCATTGGAAGGACTGATGCTGAAGCTGAACTCCAACACTTTGGCCAGCTTTGGGAAGAACCAACTCATTGAAAAATACCCTGATTCTGGGAAAGACTGAAGGCACAAGGAGAAGGGAATGATAGGGAATGATAAAGGATGAGATGGGGGGATTACAAAGGATGAGATGGTTGGATGACATCACCAACTCAGTGGACATGAGCTTGAGCAAGCTCCGGGAATGGTGAAGGACAGGGAAGCCTGGCCTGCTTCAGTCCACAGGGTCACAAAAAATTGGACAAGACTGAGCAACTAAACAATAACAGCAGCAATATTTAATATCCTGTGATAAACCATAGTGGAATAGAGTAGGAAAGAATTTGAAAAAGAATATATATGTATAACTGTCACTTTGTTGTACAGCAGAAATGAATTAATACAGCATTGTAAATCCACTAGACAGTACTTCAATAAAATTTTTATATATACGTGTATATATATATATATATATAATAAAAATTCCAGAAAATTCCAAAAAGCACAACTTTAATTTATGGCAATCCAGCAACTATTTATATTGGATTAATTTTTATTACTATTATTAGTAATCTAGAGATGCTTCAATGTATAAGGCAGGATGTGTTTAAGTTATATGTAAATACTATACCAATTTATAAAAGGGACTTGAGCATCCTTAAATTTTGGTATCTATAGAAGGTCCTGGAACCAATCCCCCTTGGATAGCGAAGGGGATTCAAGTCTCAGACATGGAGTCTGTACATTGCTGCTGCTAAGTCGCTTCAGTCGTGTCCGACTCTGTGCGACCCCATAGATGGCAGCCCACCAGGCTCCGCAGTCCCTGGGATTCTCCAGGCAAGAACACTGGAGTGGGTTGCCATTTCCTTCTCCAATGCATGAAAGTGAAAAGTGAAAGTGAAGTCGCTCAGTCGTGTCCAACTCTTCGCGACCCTATGGTCTGTAGCCTACCAGGCTCTTCCGTCCATGGGATTTTCCAGGCAAGAGTACTGGAGTGGGATGCCATTGCCTTCTCCAATCTGTACGTTAGACCTCGCCTAATCTTCCTGTGATGGAATAACACGGAGAAATCACCCTTTGAGGACATAAAAACAAGGTGATGCAAAATACCATGGAAGTACAAACCTCCGTGAAGACGTTTAAAATAAATTTAAAATTCTAGATGTCACAATAATAAAATATAATTGCAATTTAAAATTTGCAGTTCTAAATCTTTTTATAAATTTTAAGTGCCACAAAGTAAGTTCCTCATTTTGAAATGATTATAGATTGAATTTTTTCAAACTTTTAAACAGTTATTGGCATTAACAACACCAAAATGAATATTTGCTTTAACAAGAGAGATCACAAATCACAGAACTATAAAAATCAAATATTTATTATATAGTATGTTACAAACTAGGCATATTGAGGAGCAGGAAGTGCAGAACACCATTAGATAAATATGTATTATATTAATGCATAGTTTGGAACACCAGTCTAACCTCACACATTCTTAATTAGCAGTTAACCCTATCTGATAAGTAAATTTGCAAAACCAACCACAAATTCTACAATTGTAATGTGATTCCCAATTTATCACAGATAGAGCTGTGGTCATGTTACGCATAATCTTCTAATGAGGCATCAGTGTCTGAGGTTTAAGAAATACCCCATTTAAAAATGAGATTCTTAGAACTTTTGCAAACAAGTTTTATATTTGCCATATTTCCATTGATTGATAGATCAGATGAAAAGAAGATAGAGAGAAAGAGAAAAATTTTAATACCTTCCTCCATTTATAAAAATCTTTCAATTGCACAGTTTGATTTTTTTTTAATCCATTCACTCTTACTATTTTAGTATAGATTTCTTCCAGAGTTTAAAAATAAGTAAACATAGATTTAAACATTACCTTTTGTCTTAAAGAAAAAAAGAAAAAAAAAATCAAAACTCTCACTTCATTTTTTAAATCAAAATGATATCTTCATAAGAACTCTAAGGATTTTTCTTATTTATTACAGATTGATATTTAGAAGATATAAAAAAATGTCTCCTGCTTGGAATTAACAGTATATTACTTATTCTAGTTTTTATTTTTTAATTATAAAGTTTTACTCATAAGACATATAAATGTTTCTAAGTAGAACATAATGTACTTTTACCTGGAATTTAGTTAGTATTTTTTTATCTTGGTTTATCATAACCATACGGAGGCTCAGTGGAGCTTATATTTTCCTAAGTGCTTTAAAGTTTCTTACCATCAGGTCAAAGAATCTGCCTGCAATGTGGCAGACCTTGGTTCAGTCCCTGGGTTGGGAAGATCCTTGAATGGAATAGCTACCCCACTCCAGTATTCTTGCCTGGAGAATTCCACAAACAAAGGAGCCTGGATGGCTGTAGTCCATGGGGTCACAAAGTCAGACAAGACTGAGCGACTAACACACATTATGGGCGGGGAAGCCTGGTGGGCTGCCATCTATGGGGTCGCACAGAGTCGGACACGACTGAAGCAACTTAGCAGCAGCAGCAGCTTTACATTTATTATCATCATTTTGCAGAAGAGAAAACTGAGGTTTAGAGAAGTTAGGTAAGTTTTCTAAAGTTACACAATTGGTAAATTATGGGTCTGATTCTAGAACCCATGTATTTTTCTGACTATGTAAACCATTCTCATAAACATGCGATTTGATCCCGTTCTGTAAGCTATTCAGATACTATTATGTATTTTTATCTGTGGTCTAGGACACAGCAGAGTTCTTTTCCCCCCCCCCCCCTCCTGAGATTGCATAGCTAGTAAGTAAAGTCAATGAGCCTAGAGTCTCCAGATTTTGGAGTACTGATCCAAGTGTTGCTGTTGCACATTAAAAAGAAAGAAAGCAAGAAAGTTATGTTAAGTCCCACAGAAAACATAGAGTATATTTGAGTAAAAGAACTTTCATAGAACAAAGGTGGCATCCACCAAAGCAAGACGTCCAGACATTATGAAACAGTGTGGCATGTTTGAGAAAACTGACAGTCTAATATTTTAGAAACTCTGCGGGCAGAAACTGAATCTAGACTGTGTGCTTTGTGACTAAGAAAGGAAGACACAGTGCAGGCGTTAAGCAAAAGGACCCTGGATAAGCTGACACACATTAGGATGACCTTGACACGCCACTTCAGTGTTCAAAGTCTTTGTTTCCCTATCTGAAAACTGGGAAGGATCACTATGGGTGACTCCATATGGTTTTTATATTGATTAAGTTAACTGATGTTTATAAAGTACTTAAAATATCACCTGGTATAGTAGTATAGCAGGCACTGTGTATGTGTCGTGTTTAAATGTATAGTACGTAATTTGAACATCCAAGGAATTTGTGGAACAAAACTATGTGGGATAAAGCTGAGTTTTGGCAATGGAGGATCTTACTGGATATTACTATTCAAGAAGATTGGCCTAGTGACAATTCAGTCAGCACTGCTAAATGCTTCATACTGTCTTTTCATTGTTTCTAAGGAATGGGTATGAAGCAACTTTAATCTCTTGGACCCTATTTTTAGGGGTTATTAAGAAAGCCTGATAAAAGTAGAGTGGAACCATTATATAAAGAACTTTGTATATCAAAATTAGACTGTCATATGTAATTTTGTAAGATATAGAGCACTTTTTCCAGTTCTGCACAAGGAAAATGAAATAACAAAAATAGATAGATTAAATCCTTATTATGTGTTTAGCACTGCTCTAGTATTTAACTTGTATTAACTCCTTTAATCCTTACAACAATCATATTACATCACATAGCAAATTGGTACAAAGCCGGGCATTCTGGCTCGTGAGAATATACTCCTCACCAGTCCTCCTGGGAGAAAGACAGTGGACAGCGTGTGTAGGATGGACGAAAATGGGAAGAGACTAGAAACAGGGGGAGCAGTTTGCTGTCGGAAACATAGTCAAGCTAAATTTCTAAGAATTATAATGGATATAGATTGTTGACAGTATGCCACATAAAATTATTAGACAACTCTATCACACACATTTAATCAATATTGTTCTTTCAAATGTTTGCCAATTTCCAACACAAAAATAATCCGATTTGGTTATGCACTTTCAGATAGTCTCTGGGATTTATCTATATTGAGAACTAGAGGGAATTGTAGAGGGGCAAGTTTAATCCTGTCTTTAATGGAAAGAAAATTCTTCTTTTCTGTCGTGTTTACTCTCCCAGCTTCACTGACCTTTATTTTATAAACTGGGTAAAATTTACCAAAGCATGAGGTAAAGTGATTATTATATGTTCATGGAATATTATTGAATTACAAGGTTAAGTTATTTTACAAATGACTCATGATGTATAGCCAATGGATAGGGATGCATCAGTTCAGGTTTTCTGGAAAGCAGATACTAAGATAGAATTACAAGAGCTTCGGGGAGGGAAGGGAAGGGAAACAGATAAAAAATAGAACAGGAGGAGCGGATATGGCCAAGCAGAGCCTCAGACTGAGATGTAGGTCAGCCTTCTATGAAGACAGAGAGAAAGCAGAGAGTTCAGAATAATGAGCCTCAGAAAGCAGCGCAGCTCCGAGTCTCACCAAGCTAATGGTGGGCCCCAGAATGAAGATCACCCTTTGCAGGAGTCATTCATGGGCCACAAGCAGCCTGGCTCCAGTACCCTTACCATGTTTAGTCATTGAGGAGAGTGTGACTGCAGTGAATACTGAAGGTGCAGCAGCTGGAGGCTGTCTGCCCACTGCGGGCTTGGCAGTAGAGAGATCCTAGCAGGCACTCCCACGACTGCCATGGAAGTATAAACAATAGTTTTCTGGTTGTAAAGAATAAAGTGCTTGCAACAGTTTATATTATGAGTATACCATCCTACCACACTCAGTTCTTTTTTTTTTTTCAGATGTTTAGAAAACTTCCAATAGTCTATCTGCCATGTTATTTTTCTTTTTTAATTTGCATCATTTAACTATGCCCTAAATTGAAGTATTTTGGAGAAAATCTTCCAGCCTTAGATTTTCATCAGGCTCAAGATGTGACCTTGGCTTCTGAAGAGGTGATAATACAACTTAACGTCTCTTCTAAGCTCTTCTTTTGATACCCAACTCATTTATTTGTTTAATCAGCATTTATGAATATAAAAACAATAAACGTTAAAGTATGAGTCTATGAGAGGGAATGTTCAGGAAGAGTGCATATTTTAGAAAGTATAGAGATTAGAATGTTTATGGATTTTGTTAGTAGATGAGGCTAGGGATTTACACAGAGAACAGATTCTAAATGGAATACACACATTTTATCCAGAAAGTGACAAAAAGCCCTGCAAAACTGTTATGCATGAGAATGACATAATCAAACTCATGGTTTAGCAGGAATACTCTGGTGGCCAGCTAATACAGGCAGGACCTGCAAATAGAGACCAGTTGGGAATTTTTTTATTGTTATCCAGAAGAGAAATGAAGACAGAAACTAAAATATTTAAAAGAATTTTGTGATTAATTGGATGCAGAATAACCAGGAGAGGGAGAGGACAGGTGACTTTATATTTATGGCCTACATCTTAGTTACTTAAAATGTTGTGGTCTAAAATCAGCAGCATCAGCATTACTGGGAGCTCATAAGATATGCACAGTTTCAGTCCCCACTCCAGACCGCCTGAAACTGCTTTCTTCAAAAGATCCTCAAGTGATTTATGTGAATAAGTTAGAGAACAAACCCTGGGAGATAGTGAAGGACAGAGAAGTCTGGTGTGCTGCAGTCCATGGCGTCACAAAGAGTTGGACACAATAGCAAATGAATAACAAAGTTAGAGAAGCACTGGTTTAGTCAAGGATCAGTAAACATATTCTGTAAGGGGCTAGAAAATAAATATTTTAGGCTTATTGTACATACAGTCTCTATTGCTCCTATACAACTTCACTAATTTTAGCATAAAAGCTGCCATAGACAATGAACAAATAAATGAAGGTGGCTATACTCCAATGCAATTTTGTTTATGAATACCAAAGTTTGAATTTCATATAATTTTCTCATATCACAAAATCTTCTCTTGACCTGTTACAACCATTAAAAAATATAAGCTGTTCTGAGTTTCTGAGCTATACAAAAATTGATGGCAGGCCAGAGTTGCTCCTGGAGAATATTTGCTAATAATTGGTGTTGGTGAGCGAATGAGTGATGGGCCATTTACTAAGGTAGGAAATACAGGACAGGAACAATTTGTTGGTGAGAACAATTTGCTGGGTCCATAGGACACGTATTATACCATCTTTTAAATAAATACAAATGTTAGAGATTAAGCAAACTAATGAGAAAGATTTTATAATTTCATTCTGGGAAACTTGAACTGTCCCCCAGATTTCTCTGATGATTTCTGTTTATCTGATGCGCCTCTTGTCAATGAGTATAGAGAAAACCAGTTCACATGTTTCGTGCAGTAGGTGCTCAACTAGTTGTGAGCATTTCATACCATGAAAACTGAGTATTTGTTCTTATTAATCAGAAACTTCAAGTAAAATTATACAAAATGTCTATCATTTTACACTAAATGAAGAATTCTTTTTACGTTGTACTAGACAGCAAGCCATCTTTTAGGTAAAAGCAGAATAAATATGACTTAATTTATCAACTTTTTCAGGTAAAAGTTAGTTATGCTCTGTCAATGCCTAGTTTTTTTCTTATTGTTTTCTCTCCAACCTCACAGCTTTCTCCATCTCTGGTGAAAATAGCCAAGTGGTAATGATTGCCATTTCAGCGGCGGTAGCAATTATTCTCCTCACAGTCGTCACCTATGTTTTGATTGGGAGGTGCGTTCACAGTCTGTTTTACAACTTACTTTCATTACTGCATTGCTTATTCCCCTCAATTGCCACTAAATTCTGAAGAGTTTCGTCAATAAGTTATTTTAACAAATGAGAATGTCTCCACTTGTATTCTAGATCTTTCTTTTTTCTCCCTTTCTTTTGATTCTTCACCTTTAGTTTTGAGTTTCTTTTTTTCATTAATTTCTTGCCCCATTCTCCAAAACATACCGTTTCTCTTTTCTCTTCTGACCTTACTCTTAGTTTTTACTTTCTTTTTCCAATTATCACTTCTCTCATCAAATACACCCCAGATTTCCCTGACACTTTCTCACCCAGAACACTGGTAACACTGCACAGCACTAATCACTAACAATGGAAACTTTACCCTCCATTCATTCTAACAGCAGTTGTTTTTTAAAAAAATATATAAACACTTGCTAGGGCCATTATAAAAACTGAACTGAAGGAGTCTGCACAGTGGGGAAGCTACTCTCCATATCTCCTCATTAGGCAGCTTTCCAGGATCCCCAGAGAAAGAAGCTTTCTCTAGAGGATTTAGAAAATATGAAGTCATTAAACTTTCACTAAAGCATTTAATTGTTCATAGAAAATGCTTTTTGTGTGTGTGCTTTGCACATTCTGAACATAGATCATTGTTTTCAGTATATTTATTTTCTGTGTTCCTTTGATTCACCTCTAGGTTCTGTGGCTATCATAAGTCGAAACATGGTGCAGATGAAAAAAGACTCCATTTTGGGAATGGACACTGTAAGTTTCTAAACTATGTTTGGTGTCTTGGTCTTACCGTTTCAGTTTTAGCAGTTGTTGACTTAAAACTGGATAACTTCCCCCTGACAGAGAGAATTCAGAAGGTTGAGCAAGTTACATTTATTTTAAATGGAGAAAGGAATCCACGGCTCTGTATTTTTTATGTGGCTGTATTGCAGCATACTTAAACTAATATGAAGGGTAACTGGTGGTTTATATTCAAATAATGTTCATGATGGGAAGTATATAACTATAGTCAGCTCTGCATGGCTGAAAGGCAAAGCGTATCTTCAGTTTCCTTATTACTAGTTATTTGCTGAAATCTAAATAGGAATCTTTTTGCCTTTCTTAACTGCCAAGTAAATATAAACAACCTTTGTTTATGTGAAATGCCCGACTCCATTTTGTCAACCAACCAGGAGAAAGCCTTTAGAATAAACTTTACTTTGGAGTTACATGATATCCGATTGGTAAGGAAGTCAATGCTTTCCCCTCTTATTTTAATATCAAACAGTTTAGTCTCTTTTTAATATTCTTTAAAAGAAATACTGTTTTAAGAAACAAAGTATTTATATCTCTAATAAAAAGACTCTTTTTTTTTTTTTCTGCTTCTGGTGAAACAAATCATTCCAGGTGTTTTGCTTTTCCAGACTATGGCTCAGTTTATTGTGGCAATTACAATCAGTGGCATGTCCTCCTGGAAATTAGTACAAAGATTATTCTCATTCTTATATGTTCTCCAATAATCTCACTGTAACTAATGTAGTCTTGTAAGCATTACTTTCTTTGGCATTCACTGTTGCCTTCTATAAATGCTTTCAGTTCAACGTGATACTTCTATCAGTCATTGAACTTCCATCTAAAGGTTGTAACTTTACAGTGAAAATTTGATGATCTGTTGTTACCATGCAGGAAGCATAGTAGATTAAAAAAAAAAAATTGTTTTCCAAAATGTAAGTTAAAGTAGGATGGACAGAAAGGCAGAGTTCACAGAGAGCATTGTTTGATTTTTCCATCTCATTATAGAATAATTCACAAAAAACCAATATCAATAATATAATATCAATATCTCGATCCAGAGTAGTTAGGTTTGCAACTCAAAAGTTTTAAAAGAGTACATGAACAAGTTACAGGATATTTATCTAGCTTTTCCTTCATGATCCCACAAAACACTGCATCACATTCACCATGCATAAATTAGTCAAAACAGTTGCATTCCTGTGGATTAAATTGATCTTAATCTGAGTTGGACAATGGATGTAAATACTGTCTTTAGAGCAGGCCATACTGATTTGGTTCTTTATATAGGAATTATAAATCTCATAAACTTGAAGCACTGATAAATTTCTGTGTGCCAATTTTAAGCAGGTTCCTCTATGACTCCAATCTGCTTTAGCTGTTGGTTTTTATGGTAGAGTTTGCTGAAGCTTTAATTTTCTTCAAATGCACAATATACTTATGATAGCCAAACAAAAATGAAATGTGTTTTACCCTAGCTTTAAGTACATAAAGTAACTTATATGCTTGTCATAAGCTTTCTGTGTCTTAATGCTACAGCTGGTTTATTTCAGACCATTTATTTGGTATTACTTTGAAAAGCTCTAGCTATGAACCATTCCCTCCAGCCTTGTTACAAATCCTATAATATTGCTTCAAAAGGAAAGAAATGTGTTTCACCTCCTAAGATCCTGTCCCCTTGCCTCTCTGCCTGGGCCTTTTTACTTTTTTGCTATCCTTAGGGCAACTCATGCTGGTAAAATGGAAATGTAAATTACTGTGTTTGCACAGAACGAGCTGTAAAGTAGTGCAGCTTAACACGTGTGCATGTGTTTATTATCTGGTTTTCTTGACACAGCCCAGTTACTCTGTGTGTTGCCCTTAATTATTGGTGTGAAGGGATTATGCGCTTGCATCCTGAATCACCTGATTCCTGGAACCTCTGGGGATGGCAGTTAAAAATCAGCAGCCAGAGCTCCCACAGTGCAGGCCATTTTTCTTGGAGATGTGTGTGTATGTGTTTATATTTGTATTGTTTCTCTAAATGTCATGTGGATAGAAAAGGCATTTACTTGATTTTAATCAATCATGAAGAATTTGATTGATTTTATACAGGAATGACTATTTAATTTTTAGATTATTTAGTAATATGGATACTCTTTAGGGTTGACAGGAATGGAATGGTAACTCTAAAGCACACTTTGAAGACTGTTTAAAGCTGGTGCTTATTTAAAATGTTTGAGACATCCTTCCTAACAACTTATTTTAAAATCT
The DNA here is from genome assembly GCA_006408695.1 of Aepyceros melampus. Lineage (NCBI taxonomy): Eukaryota > Metazoa > Chordata > Mammalia > Artiodactyla > Bovidae > Aepyceros > Aepyceros melampus. The sequence goes on from SJXQ01012846.1 coordinate 232,394, forward strand.
TCTTTGTAATTCCTTCTTTAAATTTACATATAGTTGATTTACAATATTAATTTCACATGTGCAGCATAGTTATTCAGGATTTTTACAGATTATATGCCATTAAAAGTTACTATGAGTAAATAGCTATAACTTCTATGCTAAACAATATATTTTTGTTGCTTACTTAATTTATATGTAGTAATTTGTATCCCTTAGCCCCATATCCATATTTTGCCAGTAAATATCTCCCAAGTTGATTTCCTTAAATTCAGCAAGGTGGGATATTTGTTACTGTTTACTAGAAAGAAAAATATTTTTCATGTAATTTTTAAAAATGCTACCATTTCCCTTGAAAGGGAATGCCAGATTTTCTTACTTTACTAGTCCCCAAACTTAAAATGACTAGCAGGAAAATCAAAACGGGATAGTCACATATTCTAGCCTCCATTTAATGTGTCTTTTTAAAATGTAACAAAATGACTATACAGAAAAGTTCTAAGAAGACTTCATTTCCTGACATCTTTTACTAAATCTTTGGTCACTTTCACTGTTTTCCTTACCCCAAAGCAAGAAAATCCATTTGCTTGTTTTAACAGTAAAATGTTTTAGTATTGATAATGCAGAAATAGTTCTAGTGTAATAATAAATAATAGTGGACCACTGTACTAAAGAGTGTCTATTTTTATAGGAAGCAATAATGTTTATAATAACTGCAGAAGCATGCAAGCTGATGTGTGAGCTCCAAAGAAATGGGCATTTTTGAGCTCAAATTCCCAGGAACATAAATTATTATGTGATATAACATGGCATTCACAGAGTCACCCTGTAGATTAGCAGTCCAATCATTTCTTAATCTTCATTCTGAAATCCTGGACTCATTGGCTGAACGGCCATTGTGCTGAAGGCTCTCTGGAACAATTGCTCTCATGACAGTCCCTACACCTGTTTCATGTGAACTACCAAACTGACTCAAAGAGACCTTCAGAAACTCCTGAATGTTCAGGTGTGATTTTGCTATTAAGACTTTTCTATTAAAAAGTAGTATCAGAAAAGACAATGTCTGATTTTATTTGCTAATTTAGGATGTTAAAATAATCCTTCAATAATATAGTATGATAAGAGAAAAAATGTATCACTATTAAGTGTCCACTTTCCTAGCTAAAATAATTTTACCAATGTTACTAAAATTAAAATCAAAATCAGTTATATTGGTTCATAAAGTGTGGGAGTTTATTATGTTATTTAATGTTAAAGCAGTCATGTTATGTACTTTAATAGATTTTAGGTTTCCTTTTTAGAGAAAGTTTTCAGAGAAAGTTTCTTGAACATTCCAAATCGTTTCTAATGTGAACTATTTTTCTAAATGATAGAAATTTCATTAAAATTAAATCAAATTCAAAATGATTCCCCTATATCTTTTGTGCAATTTTAATTTGGAACATTGTGAATATTTTCTACCTTTAGAATGATTAAATAAACTATGAAGAAAGTTTATTTTGATAAGCTATAAGTATGATTCATGTTTGGAATTTAGGTCTTTGGCACCATTATTAAACTTATAGACAATAATTGTATTGCCTTTAACTATGTTGAAAATCTGGTTGGTCACCTTCCCTGGTGACCCTAGTGGTAAAGAACCTGCCTGCCAATTAAGGAAACCTTAGGGATGTGGGTTTGATTCCTGGGTCGGGAAGATCCTCTTGAGGAGGGCGTGGCAACCCACTCCAGTGTTCTTGCTTGGAGAACCCCATGGATAGAGGAGCCTGCTGGGCTACGATCCATAGGGTCGCAAACAATCGGACACAACTGAAGTGACTTAGCATGGACGCACGCTGCAAATTCCACACAGTAAGATTTCAGTTAACTGATGCTATATCTCTTGTGTACTCAGTCATGTCTGACCCTGTGACCCCATGGACTGTAGCCCGCCAGGCTCCTCTATCCATGGGATTTTCCAGGCAAGAATACTAGAGTGGGTTGCCATTTCTTCTTCCAGGGATCTTCTCCACTCAGGGATTGAACCCATGGTCTCCTGTGTCTCCTGCATTGGCAAGTGGATTCTTTACCATTGAACCACCAAGGGAGCCCATATATACACATACTCACAGTTTAATTTAGATCTATAATTGAAATGGAGAATTTTGAATGACTGTTAATAATAGCAGAACAGTGTCAGACAAAAAACATGTGATTTTATATCCTGTAATTAATTTATCTATAATTATAGCAGCTATCCCACCTTATGAAACTAATTCACAAGCTTTCCTTTATTGTCACATGTGATACTATAATAAATATTTGGTTATTTCACTTTGTTGAATCACATATGTATGTTAGCGTGAAGGCATTCACTCACTCTTGTTACAGGTAGTCATTGCTGAGCAGACTCAATTCTAAACCATTCTTCTCTTCTTAAGAACCCCTTATTTTCCTTCTACTGATTTTAAAGAGAAAACTCCTCTCTCTGTTTCATTACAAGGAAATTTTTTTTCTTAAATTATTCAACTTATTTACTCTAATTTTCTGTCTGATAATTTCTGTGAATAAACCAAAGTTTATTTTCTGTGAATAAACCGAAGTTTATTTAAACTATGGGAATTTTTTAAAACTAATAATGTTATGATAAAACTTTCTCAGTAAAGGTTTTATACATCTAGCTACAGTAATGCCTTTCTTCCTTTCTTTGAACAGTAAAACTTCCAGGTCTCAGGACTTATGTTGACCCACACACATATGAGGACCCTACCCAAGCAGTTCATGAGTTTGCTAAGGAATTGGATGCCACCAACATATCCATTGACAAAGTTGTTGGAGCAGGTAAGCACCCCAGTAATCCCAATGCCAACCTAGTATGTTAATTACAACTTTACAGCTATGCCTAAGAATGCTGCCTGAGATTGACTGCTCAAACTCTCAGGTCCATGTATATTGCTTTGAAAAGGGACATTTTCTGATTTCATGATGAAAGGCAAGCAGTAAATAAATGCAGGAGTATTTAAGGGAATATAATGATTTCAAAGGTACTAGACTTACAGATTACGGCCAGCTTTTTATTTATTGAGTTTCAGAGGCGGCAGCCACAGCAGCTCAGTCTACCCACGGCTGTGTTGATCATGTGTCACAAAGTCTGTTTGGCTAAATAGGAATCATGGGATACAAGTGTGTCTTTCTTTAAAGTAGCCTACGAAGTGAAAAATTTTGATTTGTAGGAAAAAATAATTCTTGACTCTTCTTTGAAATTAGGCAACACAAAGTAAAATTTTAAAATGATGTATTTTATATAAATTCCATCAAAACTGTATTGACAGAAGAGTTTAAATAATATGAAGTCCTCCATTTTAATACCTGCTGGTAACACTATATAGTCTTAAATTATTTGTGTTGAAGTTTGTTTTCATATAGATATATTTTGTTCTAATTATTAATTTGCTCAATCATAAATTCATTAACATCTATGGAGTGATTATTAATTGCAGCTTCATATATTCAAAAATTATAGATATTTATAAATAACAATGTTTTATACAGTTATATATAAAACATGGCATTCATAGTATATGCAGTGTGTATTTGAATAAAACTACTACTCGAAAGAAAAATAAACAACACTGTACAATAATTACACACATCACCTCATTTTCCAATATGACTTTAAAAACAAACTAGTTATGTTGATGTGGGAAATAGAGTGAAAGACTGAAAAAAAGAATTCTCTGAATTATGCATACCATATCAGATCACATTTTCTGCAAGTACTATATATGACTGATGCTTTTTTACATACATGTAAATATAATTTTCTCTGTTTCTTTTTCTCTGCACTGAAGAAATATTTAGAATTCAAATAGTATTTATTATTCAAGCAGGATAATCTGAGTGATTCACATATTATCTAAATAAACAAATAGTTTAGTAAATGTCTCTTCCATTTTTTTAATGTTATACACTCCTAAAACTCACATGTGTGGGTAGTATGAAACCATCAGTTTGTAAAAGGAAACAAGAGTAAGTACTTCTTTTTTCACAATCTAAGACTTAAGAACACACACACTCACTGTACATCTATGTTAATCCAGCTAAGATTAATCCAGATATATATTTATTCCTCTCTTTCGTTTGTGTAGTTCTGCTTCTTCAGCTGCTCCATAGTGCAGAGGGGTTTTGTCATGCTGGTTTTAGTGTTGCCCCACAAGAGTGCACTGTTCTCCAGCATGGAAGCTGCAGTAGCATATGAAGCACCCTCAGCTGGAGAAGGTGATGAGAGAAGGCAAATCTACTCATGGTCAGCCAATGTCCATAAGGCCAGACATATTGCAACCTTGAGATTTGGGGCCTTCTGCATTAACAAAAACTTATATATACAGATGTTATTGACAAAGTCAGATATCTAGAACACAGTGTGTGCCTGTGTTAGTCACTTAGCCGTGTCCGACTCTTTCCAACGCCATGGACTATAGCCCGTCATGGATCTTCTGTCCATGGAGTTCTCCAGGCATGAATACTAGAGTGGGTTGCCATTCCCTTCTCCTGGGGATCTTCTTGACCCAGAGATCAAACACAGTCTCCCATATTGCAGGCAAATTCTTTACCATCTGAGCCACCAAGGAAGCCCATATACATACAGGTATTATTGACAAAGCCAGATACCTAGAACACGGTAGGGTGAGATAATACATACTCCTTAAAAATGGTCTCTGATCAATAAGATAAAGGGAAAGGCTATCTGTACTGAATCACTTAATAATCTCTGATGCTCATTAAAGATTAGAGAAGATCTTCTTTGATTTCTCTTCAAGCATATTTGCAAAAAATTAGAGATATACCCCATTTTCAGTATTTTGCACCCAATAGTCTCATTTGCCACATAAGAGCTATAAAACTGCCTGTTTTGTTTGCAAATATATATATATATATCTTCAAGGTATATTATGTTTCTCCTGGAAGATTTCTTTATAATATACACTCTGAATTCTAGTCTGTCTTGATTAGGCTTTAAATGATTTGTCATTACCAAAATAGAATATGAAACCAAGATTTTGAAAGCTATAATGTTTAAAATATTTTGTTTCATAATATTTTAAATGTCTACAAAAATAGATGAAATTGTACAATAGTATAATGAACATGAAGTGAAAGTGTTAGTCACTCAGTCTTTTCTGAATCTTTGTGACCCCTCGGACTATAGCTCACCAGGCTCCTCTGTCCATGGAACTCTCCAGGCAAAAATAATGGAGTGGGATGCCATTCCCTTCTCCAGGGGATCTTTTCTACTCAGGGATCAAACCCAGGTCTTCTGCATTGCAGGCAGACTCTTCATTGTCTGAGCCAGCAGGGAAGCCCACCATAATGAACCTGCACGTACCCATTTCTGCATCAACTTCACTTATGACCAATCTCCTTTCATCTATACTCTAAACCACTTTCTATACCTTTCTAAATTTTTAAAATAATGCTGTTCACAAAAATTAGTAATCATGCTAGATGGATTAGCAGCTATCTTCCACTATTAAAGAGCTGAATATATTATTCAATCAAAGAATTTTCATAGTCAATTAAATATACAGAAGGCTATGTGGACAAATTTAGTTTTAAGATCAAGAATTTTATACAAAGAAATAGATTTAAAGAAACTCTCATTTATGCATTTAATAGCCAGAAGAATTGTAACCATATTGCAAATTATAAAATTAAAACTGAGGCATAAGTTAATTTTCTCAAAGTAGTATAATTTTTTTTTAGTGAGGAATTTATAATGACTAGAATTCCTCATTTTATCCCTCAATCCAAAGTTTTCTGTAGATTGAAAATAATTCCTATATGGTGTTAGACATTCACATGGTTTAATTTTATCAGACTTTTAAATAGGTTTTATTATTACCATTTCACCAGATGAGGAAACAGAAGCTGAAAATTTGAATGGCCCAGTGTCACATAGACATTAATTGGGAAACCAAAATTTGAATCTTGTACTTTTCAACTTCAAAGTCTATGCTAGACACTACTGATCACAATAGTGCCTTCTAAGAATTTTTTTGAGGATTAACTGAGATAATTCATGTATAGTGTTTAGCTTATATAACAGTATTGTTCAATATGTATTTTTATTATGTTTTTATTAAAACAACGGAAGGAGAATGGATTTTGAGGTAATGCAGAGGGTCTTTCTACTTAAACACAAGTGCATTTTTTCCTGTTTTAAATGAAATTAGTGTAAGAAATTTTATGTTGAGCAATTGTGCATTGTGCACCTTAAATCAAAATACTGTCTGCCCATTCTCTTAAAATATTTTATTTTAAAGATCAAATACACAATGATGTACTTAATTGATGTTTTAAAAAATCAAGGGTATCTTCTCAAATAATCTTCTTGTAGCTGTGTTTTTATTTAGAAATGATATAATCTACTTTTTTTTCCTTATGGGTACAAATCTAATTGAATAAGGTCATGTAAAACTTGATTAGATGGAAAAATCAGGCATTTATTCCGTTTGCCCAGTCTTTGTTGATTTTTCCAACACTGTTCTTTTAAGAACAGCTCTTATAAAGAGAATTGAATTAAAATTTAACATTTCTATGTCTAATGTGGGTTTTCCTGGTGGCTTAGATGTAAAGAATCTGCCTGCCATGCAGGAGACCTGGGTTCAGTCTCTGAGTTGGGAAGATCCCCTGGAGAAGGAAATGGCAACCCAACCCACTCCAGTATTCTTGCCTGGAGAATTCCATGTGTCCAAAAGAGCCTGGTGAGCTACAGTCCATAGGATTGCAAAGAGCCGGGCACGACTGAGTGACTAACACACACACGTGTATACTGTATTTGTCACAGCTTCTGGTATTTATCAGGTGAAATTAGCACATTTCTAAATTTTATGATTTTTTTTTAAATACTAGCACTACTGAAACACCACTTTCTGGATTTTGAAATCCAGAAAATGTCCATATATCCAGCTCTCCTATTAACAAGGGAAAAAACATGAACTGGGCCTCTTGAAATTCAAAGTCTTCCCCTCTGACTTCCCTAGTGAGGTACTTTCAGAATATACTTTTCTTTACAAATACTTGTCCAAGAGGACATTAAACATCTTATTACCATCATCATCACAACCATCTCTTCTTACATTAACAGAGCTTGACATTTTAAAAAGAACTTTTATATTTATTCTTCACTTTGAGTTAACTCTTAAGAGATAGATAATTCATCTTTCTTATACTATGTCTGTACTCAAAGAAGAAATAGTAAACAACACTCAGATGGCACTTATGTTTCTGTCTCTCTCCTAAGTGCTTTTCATATTTTAATTCCTTTAACTGTACCAAAATTTTATGAAGTAGAAAATAATTGGTGTCCCTATGTTACGGATAAAGAGACAAAGGCATAGAATCACAGTCACTCAAAATCATGCACATAGTAAGTGACGGATGCAAAATTAGGCCCTAGACAATCTGGCTTCCGAATGCATAGTCTGTGTTACAGTTCTGTACTCTCTGTCCTATCAAGTAAGTGTCTTGTCATTTAAAATAAATAATCATGATATCCAAATTTAAAACACGATCCATGACACCATGTTGATACATGATAATGGCAGAACTTTATTTCAGAGTGTGAAAATTCGTTATGAATGCCTCCTTAGGTTTATCCAAAATTAATGTTTACAAAGAGTGCATGGGAGTTAGCAATGTTCTGATAACCCTGCATAAAGAAACTCTTAGTCTTGCTTACAAATTTTAGTGATGTACTTTGCATCCTGACTTCTCCTAATGTTCATGCATCTATAACAGCATATTCTTCCTTTGATTTAAAAAAAGATCATTGAATGTTCTCAAGATCTGCCCCAACTCTCCCTATAATCCTAAAAGCACCCTAGCTGCAGATATTGCTATCCTCTCTATGCTTTCTTGAGGGAAAGAGATTAGATCTGCCTTTATTAGCATTATAGCTATGTGTTTTTCATAGTTTCTGTCACACTGTTGCCAACTGATGAGTATTTATTAAATAAATGTATGAATAACTGCTTTTGGACATTAACTGACTTTAACAAGTAACAGCCTAAGTCATTGTTTTGAAAACAGTTGGCAAGACTGGATTCCTGAGCAAGATTCAAATCTGGGGAAATCATCTATAGGGATGTGGTTGGTAAATCAATAGGACAGCCTGCTGCTTTGTGGAGAGAAGGATTTACCTGGATGAAAAATAGAGAAGCAGCATCTCACTTCTTGACACCTTAGGCTTGTGTAAAAACTCACAGCAAGACGGTTGGACCAAAAATGTTTTTCCATTCCACAAAAGGCTTAAAAATTGATCATGTAATTTTCCTTTTCAGAAAAATATCTCATTTGCTATTAAAAATCACTTTCAATGTTGTAGAAAACCCATCTAGTTACACAACATTAGGACTTCTTTTACGAACCAGATGCATTCCATATCTGACACTATGTAGTGCCAATCACTGTGGCAGCCTTGTTGTTGCTGTTCAGTTGCTAAAACACGTCTGACTCTTTGCCACACCACAGAATGCAGCATGCCAGCTTCCCTGTCCTTCACAATCTTTCAGAGTTTTCTCAAACTCATGTCCGTTGAGTTGGTGATGCCATCCAACCATATCATCCTCTCTGTTGCTCCTTCTTTCAGAAAGCAGAAATATGTAGTTAAATGGTCCTCTTGGTGAAAACAAAATGGTGAGAAACATCTCAGATTTAATCAAGTGCTCAACTCATTATATTGGTGCTGCTCTGTTAATTATTTTGAGGCTATGAGAATAAGGAGTGAAAGTCTAATAGACACAGCTTCCAACTTCCTTCTTATCCTCTCAAATTTCATTATTCACGATGTAGTACTTCAGAAGACACGAAGCTTATCACAAGGACCGTTTATCACCAGAGTGTGGATAGACTAGGGTTTTTAGGGAGTCTCAGATTACCATCTTCCAAAACAATTTGGAAGTCTATGAGTGTACATCTTGCAGGTCAAGGGTGTAAATATTTTGAATTGAATTGTTGAGAGGAAACAGTTGCTCTCTACTAATGATTTTTGTAATATCATTCCTTGCCTTTTCTTGTTGTTTTCTTCTGCTTTCTAACAGGTGAATTCGGAGAGGTGTGCAGCGGCCGTTTAAAACTTCCTTCAAAAAAAGAGATTTCAGTGGCCATCAAGACCCTAAAAGTGGGCTACACAGAAAAGCAGAGGAGAGACTTCTTAGGCGAAGCAAGCATTATGGGACAGTTTGACCATCCCAATATCATTCGACTGGAGGGAGTTGTTACTAAAAGTAAGTGAAGTCATAAAACTGATTGTGTGTATGTTGAGCAGAGGTCATTTAAACCCAAAGCCGATAATTTAAGATTTGGGGTCTTATTTTCATAAGTCTCTGTTAGTCTTGGCAATAAAAACAAAACAGTTTAGGATTAACACATAGACAAGAGATCAAATATATTTAACTAGTATTATATTGACAGTGCTATTCTAGATCTTAAAAAGCTTTAAAAAGTTTAGGAGCTAAACCTTGGACTATATTAAGACGTGTGGGTTAAAAAAATAGTTAAGTGAATTGTGTGGAACTTTGTGTTATGTGGAGTAGCAGGGAGAACTAATGACTCAGTTTTGACAGAAATTGCTGGGAACTCCCAGATAGCTGCCTTTTCTATTATTGTTCACCAGTTTCATTTAAGCTTCCAAACTTTACCCCCCTGGCTTTGGAAAAATTATGAGAGTTTGGGGAATGCTTCTGAGCTGTAAAGATTGGGATCACATTAGGCTCAAGCCCTTTTCTCTGTTCTCTGTGGATTTCAAATAATTCTGATCTACAGTCCCAGATGGATTCTTGACTGCTCTGGCTCACAGCTTGTGATGGAGACCTGAACTTATTTCCATGATAGCTTCTCCAGCCAGGCTCAAAAGGGATCCCTTGAGCCAGATATGTGATTTTTGGCTCCAATCCCAATGAAAATCTCTTGAGAATGATCTGGAATTTATTTTTTTCTCTAGATTTTGGAGCACAAAATGAAGAATGAATTAAATTGGCAACAAACTTCTTAAAGTGAAAGACAGCATATGGCAGAGAATTTGGCATCCTTTAGGGGGTTATTCATTGGCACCATATTTACATATTCTATGGTTACCAACAGACATTACACATTACAATTTTCATGATGATATTTTTCTTTAACATTACATGGAGCACTTTTCAAATGGCACTAACACCTAGTCTCATTTTAGTGTGACTAAAAAAGCAATTCCTTATTCACAAGAGCATGGTATAATTGAAATATACCTTGATTTTCTTTAGAGTTTTTTAATATAGTAAGCAGGGTTAAGAACTTTACAATGTAGAAGAACTTAGTCATAAGCTATAAGCCCATATTGTCTTATTAGAAGCATATTTTTCCTTCTGTACTCATAAAAACAAGGCTACGTTAGTTGTAACACTAGAACATTTTCTGATGAAAACATCTCTTTTAATTTTTAAAAATTAGTAATGAAAATACTGTTAGTAGTACTAAGGATTGGAAAACTCTATTAAGTATTCTTTTCTTTAGGGCAAGACCATATCTATAGAATATCCTCCTTAATATTAGAATTACATAATCATGTCTCACTGGGGTTTTAATAGTTGATTAGCATTTCTTTTTAATTATTTTTTTACTTTACAATACTGTATTGGTTTTGCCATACATTGACATAAATCTCCCGTATCATTCTACCAAGTGGTTGTCCTTCAGATTTTGAGACCATTGTGAGAAGAAATTCACTGGTATTAAACTACATACTTATATAGCCATTTTTCTTTTCACTCTCAATTTTGAAAATTCTCAGGTTTTTGTTTCCAGTGTGCTGCTACTGCTGCTAAGTCGCTTCAGTCATGTCCGACTCTGTGCGACCCCATAGACGGCAGCCCACCAGGCTCCCCCGTCCCTGAGATTCTCCAGGCAAGAACACTGGAGTGGGTTGCCATTTCCTTCTCCAATGCATGAAAGTGAAAAGTGAAAGTGAAGTTGCTCAGTCGTATCTGACTCTTCGTGACCCCATGGACTGTAGCCTACCAGGCTCCTCCATCCATGGGATTTTCCAAGCAAGAGTACAGGAGTGGGGTGCCATTCCAGTACAATGAGATATTATTATACTGTTTTGTTTTTCTAGCTGTTTTCTACAAGTTTGTTTACTGAATAATAAGCAAAATTAAACCATAATTATTGTGGAATATTTTCTTATAAAAAATGTAATAATCAAATATGAATTATGGTCATCTGGCAAAGAAACTATTAAAAAAAACCCAAGATTGAAATGCAAGAAAAAATGAATTTAAAAATTGACCTTAAAAAATTGCAGGTATTATACATTAAACATTTTATTCAAGTAGGAGTCTGTAATACTCTAATATGAATTACAACTGCTTTATTCCTAGAGTGAAAGTTCTAAATTTGATATATCTCCTTGGTCAAATATGCATGCAAGAGACTGCCAAATCTAGCTATATAAATCCCAGGCATCTCATATAGTGCAAACATAATAGAGTTGCAAACCTAGAATTAGATTTTGAACTCCTTTAGTGGCCTATTTAAAAGCTCTAAGTCTGGTGCCCTATTACAAATGAGGGGAAATAGAAATAACAAGGCAGTTTTGTCACTGAAAGAAATTATTTAATCCACTCCTATCATTTTCTTTGTTTCCCAAGAATATATAATTGCTAAAAAAACTTATTTGCAAAGCTCAGAAACATACATCAACTAGAAATACAGAGTATATAATTTAGTGAACAATGTATTTCAAGAAGAAAAGAAAGCATATTTGTGTCTGGATTAAGAATCAGGGAGTCAGAGATCAAGCTCTGATTCAGCTCTCCTGATCTGTGAGATTTCTGACAAATCAAAACACTCCAACAGACTCCCTCTGTTCACTTGTAACACAGAATTAGCAGTCCTGCTTTACTATTTCCAGGTCCTTTTAAGATCAAATAAGATTCCACAGGAATATATTGTTAAGTGGAATACAACTATGCAAATCTAAATGACTTCTGGTTGAGTTTGAAAAGATTTTACTAGTTCATCTGGGAGTGTAGAAGAAAATTATTGAGAGCAATTCCTTTCTTTGCTCAAAGATAATTTTTATTATGACTATTAGTTATGTGCTTTGAAACACTGAATTTATTCTAATGTATCATTTTCAAGTTAGAGAAAGCCCTTTATTCAATCATTTTATTTTCATTTATTTGAATTGAGCTATAAACAGTTTTAATGGTGTGGTTTTGAGCCTGATGATCTTAAACAAGAGAAGGTGAGAAAGTCTCTGATCTTTAAAGTAGCAGAAAGCTGGGGGCACAGTCCTGCTTAGAACTTCGTACTAACATGTGTTATCAATTTCAGTCAACGTTCAAAATGATGGAAGTTGTTTTTAGCAAATGTTTGATATTTCTGCCATCACACCATTATTCAAAAGATTTTTAGACTGCATCCAAGAAGACTTTCCATTGGCCACTTTTCACATAGTGAAATAGAAGGAATTATGTTGGATGAATTGGAGAAGGAAATGGTAACCCACTCCAGTGTTCTTGCCTAGAGAATCCCAGGGATGGGGGAACCTGGTGGGCTGCTGTCTGACTCATACGGAGTTGGACACGACTGAAGTGATTTAGCAGCAGCAGCAGCATATTGGATGACATGTGTTTTATGTTGTTATTTGGGGATGGATTATTTTCTAAAATTTAAGAAGTAATAATGCAACTTAGCTGTTCAGTTCAGTTCAGTTGTCAGTCGTGTCCGACTCTTTGCGATCCCATGAATTGCAGCATGCCAGGCCTCCCTGTCCATCACCAACTCCCAGAGTTCACTCAGACTCACGTCCATCGAGTCCGTGATGCCATCCAGCCATTTCATCCTCTGTCATTGCCTTCTCCTCCTGCCCCCAATCCCTCCCAGCATCAGTCTTTTCCAATGAGTCAACTCTTCTCATGAGGTGGCCAAAGTACTGGAGTTTCAGCTTTAGCATCATTCCTTCCAATGAACACCCAGGACTGATCTCCTTTAGAATGGACTGGTTGGATCTCCTTGCAGTCCAAGGGACTCTCAAGAGTCTTTTCCAACACCACAGTTCAAAAGCATCAATTCTTCTGCACTCTGCTATCTTCATAGTCCAACTCTCACATTCATACGTGACCACTGGAAAAACCATAGCCTTGACTGCTGCTGCTGCTGCTAAGTTGCTTCAGTTGTGTCCGACTCTGTGGGACCCCAGAGATGGCAGCCAACCAGGCTCTGCCATCCCTGGGATTCTCCAGGCAAGAACACTGGAGTGGGTTGCCATTTCCTTCTCCAATGCTAGACAGACCTTAATGTCTCTGCTTTTGAATATGTTATCTAGGTTGGTCATAACTTTCCTTCCAAGGAGTAAGCGTCTTTTTATTTCATGGCTGCAATCACCATCTTCAGTGATTTTGGAGCCCCAAAAAATAAAGTTAGCCATTGTTTCCACTGTTTCCCCATCTATTTGCCATGAAGTGATGGGACCAGATGCCATGACCTTCGTTTTCTGAATGTTGAGCTTTAAGGCAACTTTTTCACTCTCCTCTTTCACTTGAATCAAGAGGCTTTTTAGTTCCTCTTCACTTTCTGCCATAAGGGTGGTGTCATCTGCATATCTGAGGTTATTGATATTTCTCCCGGCAATCTTGATTCTAGCTTGTGTTTCTTCCAGTCCAGCGTTTCTCATGATATACTCTGCATAGAAGTTAAATAAGCAGGGTGACAATATACAGCCTTGACGTACTCCTTTCCTGTTTGGAACCAGTCTGTTGTTCCATGTCCAGTTCTAACTGTTGCTTTCTGAATTACATATAGGTTTCTCAAGAGGCAGGTCAGGCTGTAACCTTGTATTACTGAGGAAAGTCATAAGCAGAAGATTAAGAGGATTTCTCATATTGAAAAGACTTCTATATTGGTGTAGATGTCCACTGGACACCAAAAGCTCAATCATTTGCTTGCATTTCCTGTACATATGGTAATGAAATATTACTGGAATTTGTTGTCATTTTTTGGTGACTATGTCATATTGTTTCTATTTCTTGTTTGCCTCTTGCTAAAGCTTCTTGGCGCTTGTCTCAAGGACACTGCTCTCCATGCCATAATTTTAATAGATTATGTATAGTTTATATATATTTTATTAATAATTTGTTAAAGCAATTTGTTACCATAAATTTTAGAAACTGATGAAGCAAGTTATGCATTTGGGACTATAATTTGATATATGAGTTGAAAACATCTCTAAGTGGCCATATCAACCAAGCTAGGAAAATCTCTAATCAATATATTAGAAGAAAAATAAGTAACACAAGGAATCTTATTTTCACATGTTTAAAAGTTTCTTTATTTCCTCAACAGTGTTCACTCATGTCTCTCTATTGAATTGGCCACAATTATAAAATAATATGTTGCTGTGTATTTCCCCCAATCATTTAAATAGGATAGGCTTTGATGTTTTTGAAAGATTATATTTAGTTTACAAAATTTGTTAGAGCATGAGTTGAATGTGCTCATATTGCCTCTTACAGAGTGCTAGTTTAAATCTTCAATTTCTCTCCTAAAGGAAGAAGAAATATAACTGTACACTTGTTTCACAACTGAGTAATTCTAGTCTTACACAAATTATTGCAGAAAGGAAAAAAAAAAAAACGTACACATAAAGCTAGTGATATCTTGATATCAAACCATACAGGAGTATTACCAGAAAAGAAAATAAGAGATTAGTATAACACATGAACCAAACTTGAATAACACTGGGATAATTAGGAAACCATATCAGCAATGTATTAAATAAAGATACCTTATCATACCCAAGGCTAGTTTGTTTCAAGAATGCAACATTAATAGAAAAAGCCAGTCTCAATAGATGCAAAAATAAACATTTTAATTTAAAATTTTTTCTTAACATATTATGCATAGAAATATTCATGCCTGATAAATGTAGATAAACCCCTCCAAAACAAAGAAAACAAGCCTACAAACACCATGAAACCATGAAAAATTTCTTTCAAAGTAGAAACAAGACCTCTATCACCATTTCAGTTTATCATTTGATCTAATGTCTTAATTTTTGAAATTAGACAGAAAATAGGTAAAGTGTAGAAAGTTTTAAAAGGGGGAAAAAAACTAAGCTGTACTTATAAAATGAAACTGAGAATATTCCAATTATTATTTTCACTAATCATCATTCCACTTAGACAAATCAGCTCTGAATGGAATAAGGAAGAGTAGAAATATTGGTCTTTTTCTTAAAAGTATTAAATTTTATTTCACATTAAGCATAAATACATTAAAAATTTTAATCAGCTGAATGTAAAGTTTTTGATGTGTGAAGAGTAGACCTGGTTAAGGAACAGTTGGAGAAAGTACTCTTTAGCCTGATTTTGAAGAGAGACTATCCTTAGCTGAAATAATAGTTCTGGTATGATCAGTTCTAACTGGAACTCCTATTTAGGACTATAGACAAACGAGAGTTGGTCCCTGCAACGGTTAACTCAGACCGTTGGGTGTAATAGGGATCATTCTTAACGTAAATAATATCTTGATTAAAATGGAATTTGGAAAAGATTGTCATGTGTGTTTATATGACTTAATGGTAAACCTATAGAAAAGTATTCTAATTCAGTTCATTACAATATTTCTATCAGTTGGTTAGTTATAGTGTATGGAAATCTATAACCAAAACATTTCCTTTCTAATCACAGGTGGTTCAAATCATCCTTTCTAAGAATGCTGAGGCATAGTTTGTCAATTTTCTTCAATTTTCTTTCTCCTGTTTATGCTCTTTTGCTTCCATTTGATTCTAATTACATGAGTACCGAATACTGACTGCTAAGGTCACAGACTTTGCTATTATGAATCACATGTATGTGTCGGAGTGTGTATAAGTCTTGAAAGCAAGACAGAGTTTGTAAGACACAATTACTGTTAATAGTAATTAACTGCATTTCCTATGGAAATGAATTAAATTTCAATAATTTTTAATATGTAAATCATTTATACATGCTTTTTATGTTTGAAACTATTTTAGTCTAAAACCATGTTTATTTAATAACTACAATAAAAAGTCTATGTCTGGCTATATATTTATCACATTATCCTGCTGCCTTTTTGTAGAATATTTGATTAAGAAGGTGGTGAAATAGATAGTGCTGAACTTGAAATTCTTAGACATTTTGAATTACATTTCTTTTGTCAGCAAACAAAATTATTAGTAATATCTCTGAGCCACTGGGGAAATGAACTCATTGTTGTGCTTCCCTTAACCCTTTAATTATGAAAAATCATGATTTTATCTTACTCATGTCCATTGAAGAACAAAAGCAAAATTCCACTGCATGTTGCATTTTGCTCATTCTTGATGGAGTTTCATTTCAGCCAAACAACAATAATTTCATTGATGTTTTTACATGTATTCAGATGTTATTAAGGATCTCTGAGGGAAGTTAATGGCAGTGGCTTTTGAAGAAGCTGGTAATGTCATTTCTAAATCAAAATACACATGAAAGAATGTGGAAACTTTGATAGAAATACATTGAATAATGTGCAGATGAGCTGGTATTTTATAAATAATTTTCAACTACTTTTAACACATGTTAGAACTAGTTCTTACCATTATTGCAGTTTTTTTTTTCCTTTTACTCTGTTTATCATAATCAAAATCACAAGAAAAGTAAGTGAGGATATTGCTTTCCAAGGTAGAATATTTGTGATTCTGTTTACTTTTTTGTCTGTACATTTGGGTTTGCTGAATCTTTGAACTTAATGCAAAGCACATTTTCAGACTTGCCCAACTTAACTGATGTGTTTACAAATACCTAATTACAGAGCTAAATGCAGCCTGATCTGATTTCTGAATGGTCATGGGGCTTTGGCTTAATTGACTGGTTTGATTTTTCAGCTACTTTTATTTCCCCTGCCAAACATTTTACCAGACTTGCCAACAAGAAATGAAACGGTCATAGGGCTGAGAGCCAGAAGGAAAAGAGTGATAAGCAAAGGTCTGGAGAATACACAAATACAGTAACTGGCCACTGTAATTGAGAGTTTACTGTAAGAAGCAATATATCTGTGACTGTGTTCAAGAGCTGCATTGAGTTTCATGAGCATGTTATTCTTCTAAGAATTTTTTAAGGAAGAAACATAGAAACTTACCGTGAAGTAGGGAAAACATGCTTGTGCAGGGTTTCATTCATTTGATTGTTCATTTATTTCACTTCAGGTTAGTTCTCTAGAATCAGTCCTTAGATATTTGATTTACCAGTTCAGGAGAGAGAGAAGTTTCCAAAAAACTGTTGAATTTTCCCTTTCTTCCTAAATATTGTTAAATCAAAGTTTACTTAAAATTTTGAAGAAGCAAGACTGGAGGCTCATGGTTTTGACTAAAATAACTTCTCAGGCATTATCATGTTGTTTCTTGTTTTTGAAAGTGTGGAAATTTTTATTAATATTTAGCTTAAAAAACTTTATATCAGTGGTACACCAAGAGATGTATAATGTGTCTGATATGTTACCCAAAATACATGACCAAATCAGTCTTAATTGACAACAAATCACTGTGTCAGTTGATTTGTACATATATGAAAATCTAACAGATTTTACAGAATTTAAATAGTTTCCTCACCTCTAAATAAATAAGACATACTGCTTGAGATATATTCACATATTAAATGTAGTAAGTATAATCTTCTTGATACTAAGCCATACTTCACACCCAGTATGAATTAAGAGTTTCACTAATGAAAGGAAAAACAAGGAAAGACAGCTATTTTCTGGCATCAATATGGCCAACAAACCATGATGAAGAAGAAACACATAAAAAAAATTATGCATGCTCTACAATATGTGTACATGAATGTTTGTTAAAAATCTATTCTGTGCTCAAGGTCTCTCATGCTTAGTCAAAACTTAACTCAGGTCTTCTGGACTTGGAAAATAAGTGAAGCTTTTTTTATTTTTTGGTAACATAACAGATTTATATTTAAAGCACTATATAAAGAAAGCAACAATAAAGGAAGTGAATTATGCTGTGGTAATATGGGGAGGTTTTGAAACTGGAGTTATGATTTACTGTAATAATTTTTTTAAGTGCTATAGTCTTCAGTTATTCTTTCAATTCAGAATGATCCATAGAACTGACACTCAACAATTACCTCAATTATTACCTATAGTTGAAGATTTATTCTATTTGTAGATCTAAGTATCAGTATACTTAGCACTTCTGTGCATTTGTCTAGTGCTTTTTCATATATTTAGTGTTTCCCTTAGTGTACATTTCCAACAGTAACAGCATAATTAATATATTCAAGTTGCAACTTCTGGTTTTATAACTTATTAACTATGAGACATTAAATTAATTACCTTCTATATATTTCAGGGTTTTTTTCATGTAAAAAGTGAGAATGATGATAATTAGTGTCAGTATATATAAAAGAGTGAAACTAGCACTTTATACAAATGAAGTATGTATAAAGATATTTAAATGCTTGTTAAAATGTTTAATGGTGTTTAAGACCCATATTTCTAAAATGGTTATTATAAGTTACTACCAACAGCAATTTTAATTTTATTTTTCTTTTAAAGGTAGTGTGAATTTTATAACTGTTAATGTGTTAATTGAATATGGATTAAAATGGTTATAATTATTAGTCTTAATTGTTTTGCCAATTTACATGTAGGATCCATGAATTTAGGGACTTTGATTTACTAGCTTCTGAATAACCAGCCCAAGAGAAAACAGCTAATATATAGCTCTGTACATATCTGTTTAAAGTGTAAATAATTGTGGAATTTTTGGTTCTACTTGGGCTTAAAGACAGAAATACTTGATTTTGTATATCAGCTAAAATAAAATGCAATTAGGGAAAGAAAGTGTCATCATTTGGTTTAAGGAAAACCATGTCAAGTAAGGAAATGGCAACCCACTCCAGTACTTTTGCCTGGAGAATCCCATGGAGGGAGGAGCCTGGTAGGCTATATAGTCCATGGGGTCACAAAGAATCAGACAAGACTGAGTGACTTCACTATGTCAAATAAGCTAATTTACATATCATGTAGGTTATAGGCCCTTTTCCTGGAAACAAATCTTTCTTCATTTTTTTGTTTCATTTTCTACTGAAAACTAGTTTTCATTTTAATTGCAACTTTGCAAATTTTGGAGGACAGAGAAAAATTTATGTTTTTTAATTAATCAGGTATATCAAAATGTGTGTTCATTGCATATTTGTTGAACTCTACTGATGATTATACATTTATTATTTATCTAAACCTAGGTAAACCTGTTATGATTGTCACAGAATACATGGAGAATGGTTCCCTGGACAGTTTCTTACGTGTAAGTAGATACTTTATGTACATTTACATAACTCCACCTTATCTTTATCTATCGACAAACATGTATAAATATGGAATAAATTGCTGAAAATGGTAGTGGCAACCTCTATTATGATGCCTGTTAGATGATCAAAGTTGTAAGAAAACTGACTTTGTTGCGACTAAATAGTAAAAGGAAGATTGCAAAATTACATCTTTATCTTGTAGTATCCAAATGTTGATGGTTTATATTTTTAAAATAAATTTGTGTAATTTTCTTCAGTTTTTTTTTTTTATTCAGACAAGATTCACATTAGTTAAAACAAAAATTTAAAGGTTCTAAAGTGAGACGTAAATAAAATTGGTATAAGACAGAAACACTCGTTTCTTTATTTAAAGCAACCTCTGTCGACTCTAAGACAAAAGACCTTCTCTCTCTTTCATGGTACTGTCCTCTCAGAAGCTAAGCATGTGATATAATGCCTAAAGGATTCTCAATCCAGAGATATCATTCCTTATCATAACTTATATACATACATGTATAACATATTTACATATCAATTTCAGCTGTTTAACTTATAAAAATTGTTTTAATAATTTCAACACATATTATATTCAAAGAAATTTGGAAGTTATGTGGAATACAAGACACTGTCAATCATCAGTCACTACAAGGATGAAAAAAAATAAAAAATCAAGATATAGACCCTATTCTCAGGGTTCTTTCAGCACTATGTAGATAAGGATAGATAGATAGGTAGGTAGATAAAACATATACTATAATTCATAATCATGGAGAAAATTCTAATTTTTGTATGAATGAAAAATTATATTCTTTATTTTAATACTTGTGAGGCAAATAAATATTTTAGTAGCAATTATTTTCACAGACGTATTTCAAAAACAAACATTTTACAGCTCAGGTAATTAAAATATTTAATAAGTATTCTTTTAAAGTATAATAAATATTCCTTTTAAATCATTATTTGCTTAAATATTACTAGACATTAAATTTTATATATCTATGTATATATGCATATATCTATCTAACTATCATCTATCTATTGTATAAACTGTATATTTCTATTTTAATCCAGACAGATTGGAAACTTTTCTAAATCTAGTACTCTGAATTTATCTCTCATTGCTTTGAATTTTATGACCTAAAACTCGACATTGGGTAGAAAAACATATACTCAGTAAATATTTTTGATTAATTTTCAACTATTTTTTATATTGAAAGATTTAAATTTACCTCATATGAAGTAATTAACAAAACACATGAAAACAAAAAGGAAGAATAAACATTCAATCAAGTCAATAAACATGAGAAACAGTCCGAGGATCCATTTTATTTCATTATTCTTGGCCTTAAAGTTTCTGAGAAGGAGTTTGTCTCCTCAAAAGACCAGCAAAGTTCTGGTTTTGAACCTGAAGTTAAAGAATATTAGGCAACTTCTTGCTACAAAGTATTGTAGCTACTATACTGTTTTGCTTTGCTCTTGTATATCTTGTTAGGCTTGTGTACTTAAAACCAGGATGTATAGGCTCTATAATTCAGTATATGAAAATGTAATCAAAATATGTCTTAGGAAAAGCAACACGTCCTAACTGTACATTTGAACCATTTCTCAGAAACACGATGCCCAGTTTACGGTTATCCAGCTGGTAGGGATGCTTCGAGGCATAGCGTCTGGCATGAAGTATCTCTCAGACATGGGCTATGTTCACCGGGACCTTGCTGCTCGCAACATCTTGATCAACAGTAATTTGGTGTGTAAGGTTTCTGATTTTGGACTTTCACGGGTTCTAGAAGATGACCCAGAAGCTGCTTACACAACAAGAGTGAGTAACTTGTTTTCTTTTTTTCTCTTTTTATTTTTAACAACTTGCATTATGTTGACTAACACATAGAAGTCACATCCCAAAATGCTTTGTCAACTATGTGTGCGTGCATGCCTGCTCAGTCATTTCAGTAGTGTTAGACTCTTTGCAAACCCGTGGACTATAGCCAGCCAGGCTCCTCTGTCCCTGGGATCCTCCAGGGAAGAATACTGAAGTGGGTTGCCATGCCCCGCTCCAGGGGATCTTCCCGACCCAGGGCTGGAACCCATGTCTGCTGCATCTCCTGCATTGCAGGCAAATTCTTTACCACTAAGCCACAGGGGAATCCCTTTGTCAACTGTATCTTCCCTCAAATGAGATTTATCCTTTAAAAATAAAATATTGATACTTATTCTGGGAAAATAGATGGTCACTGTCCATTAAGTGAGTAATGACATTAATTCTGAAATTTCATATGTTGGTTTAATGATTTTCCACAAAAAGGCAGCAAGATTCTCATGCATCTAAATCTTATTTACTCATCTTTTCATCGTGGTTGCCTTTATATATGAAAATAAAAAGTGATAACAAGCTACATGGAAAGCAATTAGGCAATTACTGTATCAAAATCTTCATTAGCCATGAGAATGAGAGGTTTTTTAAAACAAGACGGTCAACTTCTTCTGTTTTCTTCTTAATTCTAGAAGTTTACCCCTGATTAAACAAACAAAAAAAAAATTTTCCTTCTTTTCAGGCATCATGAATCTCAATAGCTATTAACTTCTAAGGATGTCTATGGCAACTATATGTCACTCTAAGAGTTTTCAATATGCAAGATTGAATTTCATCTACAAGTAAAACTACAGTGATAGAACCACAGGAGGAAGCTGAAAGCCCCAGATATGTCCCTAGATGTGTTGATTTAGAAGTTAGAACTCTCCTAAGAGCTTTC
Source organism: Aepyceros melampus (assembly GCA_006408695.1). Classification (NCBI taxonomy): domain Eukaryota; kingdom Metazoa; phylum Chordata; class Mammalia; order Artiodactyla; family Bovidae; genus Aepyceros; species Aepyceros melampus. The sequence continues at coordinate 254,466 of SJXQ01012846.1, forward strand.
ACCCTTGTTTGTATTTCCCATGTTGAGTTATGCTCTGTAGTAGATTACCTTTGTTCATGAATCTGTGTTTTTAGAAACTATGTTCTGCATAAAAATGTTGCTGTTCTTACTTCATTAGATTAAGAGCAAGAGAAATGTAAGAAATTTTATATCTTGCAGCTAGTTGATTGAGTTTAGAACAGTGACTTCTACACAGCTCTGACAATGTGAAAAAATTACACATTTTGGGGGTGTAAGTATCTTGATAGTGTCTTTTAGTGCTCCTTCTTTGACCAGAAAAATTAATTAGCCAACATGCTGCAGCAAAGCATTTTTGTGACTAAATTATTATTATAGGGGACAACATAGGCACCAGACAATAATATATTTGCTATCCAGAGGAAAATGGTTTTTATTTTACTTGCTGTTACTCCGGGAGTTGGTGATGGACAGAGAGGCCTGGCGTGCTGCAGTTCATGGAGTCGCAAAGAGTCGGACACGACTGAGCGACTGAACTGAACTGAACTGAACTCTGCACTCTGGGCTTCCCTGACAGCTTAGTGGTAAAGAATCCACCTGCCAATGCAAGAGATGTGGGTTTGATCCCTGGGCTAGGAAGGCCTCCTGGAGAAGGAAATGGCAACCCACTCTAGAGGTGTTCTTGCCTGGGAAATCTCACAGACAGAGATTTATCCCTGGTGGGCTAAAGACTATGGGGTGGCAAAAGAGTCAGATATGACTGAGCAACTAAATAACAACAATAACTGTGCCTTCTACAGATATCCCTCATAATCTTCTGATACTATATGAGCTTTTAACATACTCCATGAAAAGTATCATTCTTGCTGGCATTATCCCTGTTACAAAAATCTCCTTATCCAAAACTTTTTATGGTTCTAATAAAAGCTATTTGTGAATAAAAGCATTTGTCGGATGTTCTATTTTCTGGTAATTCATTTAGGTTTTAAACTGTATTCCATATCCCATTTTTAAATAAGAGCACTCTTATTCTCAATACTAGTCTTGAGTTCCAGTGTTAGGGAGAAAGAATTTTTCTTACCCTTCGAAACTTCTTTTAGCTGGTCTAATAATCAAATCAACATGAGACAGATTAACTGGAGAATAACAAATTTAATTTCATATGCATGGGAATCCCACATATATGAGAGGATCAAAGACAGAAAGGTAAAATGAGGTATATATGCCTCCTTGAGCTAAGGACAGCCTGGAACTTCAAAGGGAAGAACAGTAATTCACAAGGTTAGGAAGAGTAGATGCTGGGCAACTAGATGTTTGCTCTACCATACATATAGGCCATGTAGATAAAATTTCTCTCTGCTAAAATATCTCTTTCAGAGAAAGGACTCTCCCCCTGATATAAATTCTTTTGGGTAGCTAAGGGGCTTCCCTGGGGGCTCATATGCTAAATAATCCACCCGCAATATGGGAGACCTGGGTTCGATCCCTGGGTTGGGAAGATCCACTGGAGAAATGAAGGGTTACCCACTCTAGTATTCTGGCCTGGAGAATTCCGTGGACTGTATAGTCCATGGGGTTGCAGAGTCGGACACAAGTGAGTGACTTTCACTCACTCACTCAGGTGAGAGGCAGAAGGTTCTCTTGAACTGGAAAGGTCGTGATTGCCTTTGGGTCAAAAACATCCACATCGCAAAGCGAAATATTTTGGGGTGGTTGGTTCTGAACTCTTGCACCAGGATACTCCAGGAAACAGTTTCTCTTGTAGAAACTTGAAAGATTCATTCAGATCTAAATCATCTGCTCTCTGCGGAATGTGGTCCACTGGAGAAGGGAGTGGCAAGCCACTTCCGTATTCTTGCCTTGAGAACCCCATGAACAGTATGAAAAGGCAAAATAATAGGATACCAAAAGAGGAACTCCCCAGGTCATTAGGCGCCCAATATGCTACTGGAGATCAGCGGAGAAATAACTCCAGAAAGAATGAAGGGATGGAGCCAAAGCAAAAACAATACCCAGTTGTGGATGTGACTGGTGATAGGAGCAAGATCCGATGCTGTAAAGAGCAATACTGCATAGGAACCTGGAATGTCAGGTCCATGAATCAAGGCAAATTGGAAGTGGTCAAACAAGAGATGGCAAGGGTGACCATTGACATTCTAGGAATCAGCGAACTAAAATTGACTGGAATGGGTGAATTTAACTCAGATGACCATTATATCTACTACTGTGGGCAGGAATCCCTCAGAAGAAATGGAGTAGCCATCATGGTCAACAAAAGAGTCCGAAATACAGTACTTGGATGCAATCTCAAAAATGACAGAATGATCTCTGTTCGTCTCCAAGGGAAACCGTTCAATATCACAGTTATCCAAGTCTATGCCCCAACCAGTAACACTGAAGAAACTGAAGTTGAACGGTTTTATGAAGACCTATAAGACCTTTTATAACTAGCACCCAAAAAAGATGTCCTTTTCATTATAAGGGACTGGAATGCAAAAGTAGGAAGTCAAGAAACACCTGGAGTAACAGGCAAATTTGGCCTTGGAATGCGGAATGAAGCAGGGCAAAGACTAATAGAGTTTTGCCAAGAAAATGCACTGGTCATAGCAAACACCCTCTTCCAACAACACAAGAGAAGACTCTACACATGGACATCACCAGATGGTCAACACCGAAATCAGATTGATTATATTCTTTGCAGCCAAAGATGGAGAAGCTCTATACAGTCAACAAAGACAAGACCGGGAGCTGACTGTGGCTCAGATCATGAACTCCTG